>JAIZAY010000607.1:0-36741 GCA_029531755.1 Holothuria leucospilota
TTTTGCTAAGGTGTTGAACTTGGGATCTAGGTTTGTTCGCTTGGTCCCTGCCGAGTTTATGTAATTGTGCTTTGGGCAGGATGCTTTATCTCAATTGCCCTGTCCCCAACCAGGGGTGAAAGTAGGGATATCAGGTAACTTTTCATAGTCCTGTTGAACAGGATTTGAAAGCACTTGGATCTTAACAAAAAAAAAAAGGCAGACTTTCTTGCACTTGCAGTGCAATTCTTTAAGTGTACAGTGTAAAAATGTAATGCACAGTGTCAGTGATTGTCAATCTGTACAAAAATTGTAAGAGAATGAAGTAACCACACAAAGGTAAGAATTGCCAAAAGCTTTTACAACTTTGAAGGCTGACATTGTACAATTACGACAGCTTTCTGGAGGGATTGTCTGTGGGATTGGTAAATATTAAACATGGGTACTTGTTTGTAACTTGTTTTGATACCTAGCTGAAAGTTCTGTATTATCCAAAATTTTATACATGTACTGTTATTGTTATCAGTATTATTGCTCATGCCATGAAGCCAAAGTTAGTTCCCCTCTTCTTGTAGATAGGGTTGATATAGAATTTTAGGGTTGATATAGAATTTTTAAGGTGCACCATGACTTTTGCTGGAAGTAGGGGGGAGGGGGGAGTCTCTCGAGTAGGAATGAGAATGAAGGGGACATCAAAGCTATATTTTTGTTGTTACACACAAGTTGCCTTCTATAACCTTCTTTCATTTGTGATTATCTTAAATATATCTGTCAAGGCTGTGCAAAAAATTTGACAGTATCCATGTAAGCAATTGTTTCTTGCTCGCATTATCTGAATTTTCTGTGGGTAACTTTCCTACCCCACTACCCCACCCCTGATTTCAAGTTAGAGATTTACTGTAAACCAGGGTTTTCACTCAGCATTTTTTTCAGGAGTCACAGACCCATCAAAATAAATTTACAAGAGTCAAATTTAAAAGAGAAGGTGTCCAAATAAATTTGATTTTAATACAACAAACTTTATTCCTATCTTTTGTTTATTTTCTATATTTGTGATGCTTTTCCACTATCTTTTTGATTCCTTGCCAAAGGCAGAAGGAATCTATGCGATGGTGATGTCGTGTGTGTGTGTGTATGTGTGTGTGTGTGTATGTATGTATGTGTGCGTTTGTAAATGCCGTCAATCGGGGACGTTTTTATGAATACACACCTACCAATCGGGGACGCACATGAATTGGGGACGCGTCCTCGTTTGAAACAATGGTTTTAAATAGCCTCTTTGGTCAAAATGATGCAGCAATGCAGATATCTATTGAATTTAACGAAATATATTAACAGTCCCCATTGAGATAGTGTTGTGGTACGTCCTCGTTTGCAGGTAAGCGTGTGTATCATGTTATGTCCACGGTTACCTGTGGAAAATCACATACACACTCACAATTAGATAAGTATGCTTCGAATGGAAACATTTTGAGCGCCCTCATTTTTTGCTGTTGCAAAGGACATCTTTTTCTTGCAGTATGCATGCTATGAGCTTTATTTAAGGACGTCCACGGTGGAATGGTAAAATACAGGCGTCCCCGTTTGGCAGCATTTACAAGTATGTGTGTGTGTGTGTGACGCTTTGCTTGTAAACACGATATCTCAAGAAGGGTAACTATGACTGAGCTCATACTTGGTGTGTGGGTTGGTCATATTGAGTAGATGATCCCTATTGTTTTTGATGGAGGTCAAAGGTCATTTGGGGTCACCGGAGGTCAAAAGGTCAAAACCTTGTAAACGCGATATCTCAAGATGGGTAACTCCGAGGGATCTCATACTTGGCAGGTAAGTTGCCCATATTAAGTAGATGATTGCTATTCTTTTTGGTGGAGGTCAAAGGTCATTTGGGGTCACAAGAGGTCAAATAGTAAATACCCTGGAAATTGCTTGTAAACACGGTATCTCCAGAAGGATAAATGTGAGGGATCTCATACTTACCATGTTCATTGCCCTTATTCAGTAGATGATCCCTATTGTTTTTTGGTGAAGGTCAAAGGTCATTTGGGGTCACCAGAGGTAAAAAAGTCAAAACCTTATGAACACTATATCTCAATGACGGTAACAGTGAGGGATCTCATACTTAACATGAGGATTGCCTGTAATGAGTAGAAGATCCTTACAGTTTTTGGTGGAGGTCAAAGGTCATTTGGGGTCACCAGAGATCAAAAGATCAAAACCTTGTAAACACGATATTTCAAGAAGGGTAACTGTGAGTGATCTCATACTTAGCATGTTCATTGCCCATATTGAGTAGATGATCCCTATTGTTTTTGGTGGAGGTCAAAGGTCATTTGGGGTCACCAGAGGTAAAAAGGTCAAAACCTTATAAACACGATATTTCAATGAGGGTAACAGTGGGGGATCTCATACTTAACATGAGGATTGCCTGTAATGAGTAGATGGTCTTTACAGTTTTTGGTGGAGGTCAAAGGTCATTTGGGGTCACCAGAGGTCAAAAGGTCAAAAACCTTATAAACACGATATTTCAAGAAGGGTAACTGTGAGTGATCTCATACTTAGCATGTGGATTGCCCATATTGAGTAGATGATCCCTATTGTTTTTGGTGGAGGTCAAAGGTCATTTGGGGTCACCAGAGGTAAAAAGGTCAAAACCTTATAAACTCTCTGTCTCAATGAGGGTAACAGTGAGGGATCTCATACTTAACATGAGGATTGCCCATAATGAGTAGATGATCCTTACATTTTTTGGTGGAGGTCAAAGGTCATTTGGGGTCACCAGAGGTCAAAAGGTCAAAACCCTGTAAACACAATATTTCAAGAAGGGTAACTGTGAGTGATCTCATACTTAGCATGTGGATTGCCCATATTGAGTAGATGATCCCTATTGTTTTTGGTGGAGGTCAAAGGTCATTTGGGGTCACCAGAGGTAAAAAGGTGAAAAAACTTGTAAACATGATATCTCAAGAAGGGTAACTGTGAGGGATCACATACTTACCTTGTGTATTGACCATATTGAGAAGATGATCAGTATTTTTTTTCGTGCAGGTCAAAGGTCATTTGAGGTCACAAAAGGTCAAAACCTAGTAAACATCATATTTTAAAGGAGGGTTACTATGAGGGGTCTCATTCTTAGCCAGTGGATTGTTTATATTTAGCATGTAGGTCATTTTGGGTCACAACATTTTGAAAGCTTTTGACCTTATTAACATGATATCTTAAGTAGGATAACTATGAGGGATCACATGCTTGTCATGTGGGTGATTCATGTTTGTTACAATATATCCATATGGCAAGGAATCACTAAGCCTTTTGGCTTTCTGGTTCTTGTAAGACATGATGTTCAATCTGTTGATAATCAATATGAGAACTGGAAAGTGCTACATTTTGTGAATTAATCTGCACAATGAATGTATTGGCAAAATTGCCTTATCATTACTGATTGTTGGGGCGAAAAAGCTGTGCGTCAGTTTGACCCCAGAGGTTTTGTGTCTGTGGATCAAAATGAAAAGTTGTGCGTCATTGACCTGGGTGCCCGAGTCAGTGAAATCACTGTAAATATTGCTTGATCTTTATGATCAACATTTCAGACTTAGTTGTGTAATATAGATACTAGACCACGTTGACCTTCTTTGTAAATTAGGGAATTGTGGGAAAGATTAGAAGGGACATGATACTTGATGGAGATTCAGTGGTCAGTCAATGTTCAGAGATATTGTGGGACAGGCTGCAGTCTTTACAGAATCATAGAGAGATAATTAGCACCCCTAATCAAGCTGATTGAGACAATGAAAAGAAAAAAAATAATACATGTTGCATCTGCTTAACTTTGAGGAATACGTAGAAGGGGAAACATGTCTTGAAGATCCCCTGAGGCTGAAATTGCCCCAATTATTTCCCCAAAATTATCAATTGCCAGCTGACCACTGTCTTTTGAGCATATGCAGTTGTTACTGTAAGGTGGGAATTCTTTCCCTGGAAGCAAATTGGGATTTAGTGAAATTTTGCTATTTGTAATATTTTTGTGGGAGAGTGAACTTGAAGAAAATTAAAGAAGAGACACTTATTTCTTGTGGAGTAAAGTAAACTTTTGTGTCATTGTTCCCTCTTATTTTTACTTTTGGCCAAGTAGCCAATTAAAATTCAAGAGTAAACAAAGAAATAAAAGTACAAAATGTCATGGAAGAAACAAAAACCATTTCTCCTTCATGATTCCACACAGTATGATGAAACTTATATGGGCCTTAGTAGATTTTGAATGTATTGCACTAATTTGGATGATAAAGGGCAAAAGTTAGTACCATCTAAATGACACAATTTCTTCTTTCTTTTTATCTTTCAGTGAGTCTTCAACTGCATCTGCATTGGTTGCTTAAAGGATGTTCGAAGTGTACAGATAAAAGTGAGAGAAGCTGCATAGTGAAGTGTAATTTCAGTGAGATTTAGCATTAATACATGGATTAATCCTGAGTAAATGGTGTCTTTTGTCTTTAATGCATTTTTTGTAAACATTCAAAGTACACAAAGTGACTTTGAACCATTTCCCATCTTTACCCACCGGAAATAACCATTTTGAGGCTAAATGCTAGGCATTTTCGACTGACCCAGCAGTGGGAAACAGGTTATAAATTTTCTGGGGGGAAATATCTGATTCCTGAATTTCATCACGGCCATGAGGAATTGCTGTTCTAGAGGAGGGTCATGGAGGACAGACTGAGGTATAAGTGGGGCAGTTCTCATGTTTATGAAGGTTACAGTTTTTCATTATTTTAAGCAAAAATCCTGAAAGGAATTGTTTATGACTTCTTGGGTTCCATCCAATGAAATTCTTTTACTTTCAAAAAGAAAATTTGAATGTGACAAGGGTTAAACATTTATTGTTTGGTGACCTCAAATGCAACCTGATAATAGTCTCAGAAGGCCTTAAAGTGCCTAACATATCCTACATTACTTTGTTCACATACATCATTTAATTCAATATGCTATCAGCTTTAAAGGCCTAATTTCCTCTTACAAGACATTTAAATTTCTCCAAACTAGGTTTTCTTCTGTCCCTTCTCTAATTTAAAACCTGAATGCAAAAAATTCACACTTCAACAATTCCAAAGTGCAGAACTGGTGAAGCCACAGAGAAATGTAGGGGTTATTTGCAAGATGTTTTTTGGTGGCACTTTGTAACTTTAGCCCCACTGAAAGACTAGAGCGGCACTCACTTCATGTGTCCAAACATATGTTCAGTAAAGGTATGTTTAGTTGTCACCTGCAGTAGGCTTCGTTTTCACATACCCAAATTTGCTCCCAAAAGGCATGAATTATACAAAATCTGAAAGTAAAAACTTATCAAGAACTGGGAATATCAATCACAGGCTGATATTTACATCAAAGTGTACGAGCCAGAGGAATCCACAACGGCATGACACAACTCTGTGTTATTGTGATGTATTTGCAAAAGAAGATTTTTGGCAAAGCCACATGTGACCCTAAAAGATTCTTGGCAACTGAAGTTTAGAGAATCTGGATAAGACATGATAAAAGAATTAGCAGTGTCAGAATTAATGTCATTATTGCACATGATGAAAAAACCTAGTGTGATAAAAGCAGTGACTCATTGAAGTAAAAGCAATAATGAATGCAATTTCAAAATTCCACCCCAGATTTAGTGGTGAAGTCCTGACATGGGTATGAGAGCAGTTGGGAGATACCTCACATATGTCCTACCTCAAGCTAAGGTGAATAAACATTTGAAGGGAAATGAATATTCTGATTGGTTTCCAGATAATTCCTACCTGGGGGCAACTCCAAATTTCCTGTTTGGGGGAAGTTGTGTGAGGGTGAATGTCAAAGGGTGGGAATTAAGTGTCTGATGGGCACATTGTGCAGTGGAAGAAATTCCTGGAGGGGGAAGGGAGGGAGTTGTCCAGTCATGAGGCTGACTAGCCTAACGCAGGGGTTCCCATATGTTTTCGGCCACGGGCTGCATTTTCTTGAGTCTTTGCTTTTTTCACTATCGCAACAGACTGCAGGGGCAAATTTAGGGTTTTGAGAAAGTAGCACATTCTTAGAGGTGAACCCAAACATGAGAGCTACAGTGTCCACACAGCAAGCAGTTTAATTCCTGGGATTCTCAGTTTGGTTTGTGGTTTCTCAGTGGTGGTGATGCACAGGATCACAATGGAACCCAGTCCCACCAAGCTTGGTTGGGGCTGATGTGAGAAAATTTGACATTCTGAACGAGCTAGATAACAGGAAATAGCAAATATGCCAATGCAGTTCATCTCCCAGCCTTGTGTGGCCAGCATGAGAAGAAAATTTGGCATCCCAAATGCCCATAGATTGCTGGAAATTGCAGTTAGAAGTTTTTCGTCGACCATTCTTGGGTAACCGGTGTGGGATGAAAATTGGTATCCCAACTGCTCTAGAAAGGATTAGATCCTACTTTAAGCATTAAAGTGTACCTAAAGTCTGAAAATTCAAAAATATATATTACAGAGCATGAAAACTGAATTCCAATGGTCCAATTCCCATCTTCACAGGACTTTCTTAAGCTGAGATATAAAATGTTGAAGTTTATTCACTCGATTTAAAAAGGTAGATTGCGCAATAATTTGTGATGTCATTGTTGTACTACTCAAATTACAATCTTTGTATTTCTTTGTTTTTCTGAAAGCCACAGCACCTTGTGCCAAAATGTGATCGCGTTCTTACTGCTTTGGGGTGACTTGACTATATAAGCCCTCTCTGTACAGCATGTCATGCAAGAAAACAGGAAGCGGTCAAGGTCATATAAACATTTTTAATTTTAAAAGAAAACAAAGCATTTAATGTGAGTTGTACAACAAGAATGTCAAAAATTATTGTGCAATGAACTGTTTGGATTTAAGTGAATAAATTTTAACATTTAATATCTCAGCAATGGAATAAGCTATGACAATGGGAGTTGGACCAATAAGATTAATTTTGTAACCTCTAAAATATATATTTTTGAATTTGTAGACTTTAGGTCCACTTTAGTTGTAACTAGACTTTTGTGTCCACCATGTGTGAATCACCAGTTGGCCTATGGAAAAAAATGTGGCACCCCACATGCTCTTAGAAGTTGCACTTAGGAAATTGCAGATAAAAATGTTCTGGCTCCTTGACTCCTCTTTGCCACATTAGCGTACGTCACGGGCATAGACGTACAGGGGTCAATATTTCTGGGGGTCAGGGATAAGTTTTGCGCCTGAACTTTGATACCGCTATGTCAGTTGCAAAAGGGCATAATTTTGTTGGTAGTCTGATTTGTCCGAATGGATCCACTATTTTTTGCCCCAATTAGGAGGGCATATGCCCCCTCCGACTGTCTCTTGAGAACCTAGGGACTAATGTGAATGGGATTTTTAGGTGTCCATTCACTTCACTTTTGAGGTTTAGCTTCACAATGGTATACCCAGCAGTTGGACCCTTTCAAGATGAACTATGAGAGGAGTTTCTTCACACAGGAGCTTGAGGCATGTTGAATCTTGAGATTGCAGAACTTATGAAGAAGCTACATAGTCCACCTAAAATTTCATGAGCCCCAAGCGTATTTTACTTTAATGGGAAGGAGGGAGTAGGAAAATTTTTGGAGAGGCAAGTCCAATTTAGCTCAGTATTCCCATCTCTTAGTCCTGTCCTGATTCCTTCTTACCGAATATCCTCTGAAACAAAAGCTTTCATTCTCATCTTTCTTTATAAAGTAATAAATTAGTCATATTACATCCGTAGCTACCTCACTGGTTGCAAGACTGGTGTCACAATCATGTAATACCTACCCACCACTGCTAGAAATGGTAGGGCATCTGTGAATGTGGGACATGACTGAAAACCTTGCCAGGACTATGTTCAGTCATGAGACGTAAACACAATGAGACCTCAAAACTAGTCATTCAATCCCCTGCAAATTACAAATTTCTTCACTGTATGCAGGTCTCATATATACATACGTCAGAGTGGCAGTACAACTTTGGACTTCAGTCACTATTAGTGTTGTACCAATATTGCGAAGAGCTGATATTACCAATACCGATATAACGATATTTCAGTTCTTCATATTGGTCGATACCAATTTTTGGGAAATGCATTCTGCTACTGGCCATAGGCTATGTAGGCCCTGTTGGGTTGCCTCACTGATATCGCAAATTCTAAGGGTGTTATGCCAGGTTACTCTTATAATTATTCTCTCATATGCCATGGCTCACCCAGATAAGAGTGGGAAGCATATCAGAGAACGGGTAAGACATGAGAGTAGAATTCAATAGCAGGATTTAGCCATCAGACGACATAAGACGTATATTTTTCCCTGGGAAAATGGCCTTCCCGGGGAACTTTGGCTAAACGAGCCTATTGAATTCTAGCGGCATGGAGGGAGTGCAGACATAGAACGGGCATAATTTAGATTGCATTGCACATTTTGTGCAACGAAAGTCGGATAGCACTAATAAGGGCTATAGGCTACAGGGCACTGCAATGAAGTGTCGTTTTATCTTGATGATGAGGTGAAAGAATGGAACTTGCACTGAAGGATACTCAAATAGTTGACCATTTTTATGACATATGAGACAACAAATGTCACTTAGGTAATACCGGCAATTAAGGTAAATTCTGATACAGGATTAAAATGGGGAATATCGACAGATACCGATGGTGAATAGCGATAACCATTCCAACACTAGTCACTACTTCCTCGTCCTTGGCAATTACCACCCCCCCCCCCCCCCCCTCCCTGTCCCAGCAAAACCAAAAACCAAATTCTGTTAAAAATATTTTTCTCTTTTTGTCCAGGATAACCCCTTGAACTGAACATTCTTAACAAGTGGATGTAAATAAAACAGTTTCTTGCATGTTGTTCACTGAGCGAGATGTTTAAGTCCAGTCACTGAAAGTGTGCTAGCATGTAGGATGAACTATGTCCATCAGGGTAAATGTGTTTCAATCCAAAATTTGGAGGCAAAAATTTTGCTATGCCATCTGTGGTGATAGGAAGTATTAACCTTAAAATTTTGGTGTTTTCTTGGGGAATCATCTATGTGTAGCATTTCCTTTCTCTTCTACAATCAATTGGTCCAAAGTTTCCCTCATAATTTTAAAAATAAAATGGGGTTACATGCATGGGGTAATTCACAAATGTAGTAAATAAACATTAAGTAAAAAAAAAAGAAAAAGAAAATTGAAATCAGATTTTCCAGTGTATTTAAATATAGGATATTAACTTCAAAACATAGAATCTCAGTAGCATTTCATTTATACACAATATGGCAGAAAAATAAAAGTTTCTTTATATCAAGGTGATAAGTTGAAGGTAACTTTGCTAGGACGGATTTGAAACAACAAGATAATAGAATTATTAACTGTGGAAATATGGTCACCATACTTCAAAGGTTAGACAAGCACAACTAGTCCTTGCCCAATGCTTAAATATTCTACTTTGTTTTAATACTTCTTAAGTAAAATAGGTATCAAAATAAGAATTAAATTAAGACTGAAATATTTCTTTGAAAGACTGCCAAAATATTCAAAGAGATCCAAGGAGGAAAACTACAGGCCCTTGTTCCGCAAACAGAGTAATGCATAATTTTTAGTGGGTCATGAAACCTTTCAAGAAAACCATTTAATTTATCAAACATTCTACAAAAATTCATCAACAGTAAACCGCTTCTTATGAATTCATGAGAGCTGATATCACACAAGGAGATAATTGTAAACATCAATGGTCTTTATTAAAACCCTCATACATCCACCTTTAGAGAGCATATAGAATACCATCTAGTGTGTGTGTGTGTTTTTTTTTTTTGAAGACTTAAAAACAGAATACACTTTCTTCAAAATGTTTCCTCAGAGCAACTTTTTCTATATTAAAATATGTTAATTACTTTTCATTTTCATAATCTGATGGTCTGAATGCAAGGATATTTCCAAATCACACATAAAAATCAATATTTTCTTTAAGACAGTCAATGTGCTAGACCTTCAATGGGATATTTTTATGAGTAAGTGATGACCTTAGATGCTGATAAGATCTGATTGACTGCATCGACAAACTTGAAGTCTGTTTGACCCATTCTCTCTCTTCCAGCATCTGATGAAAGCTCAATAACCATGTGATAGAGGTCAGCATGGAACTAGAAGAAAGAATAATAAGGGGAATTATGACACTTTTATAACAAAATAGATAAGCAGGCTTTCAAACAGACCCATGAGAAACGGGGGTAAAAATACTGCATGGAAACAGACAAAAGTAGAATTTTGTAAACCATAAGTAGGACATAAGTATGATTTTAAAAGTCTTCATTCATTAAAAACATTGGCAGCATCATTATAACTCTATAAGACATTTTCTCAGTAAGGTGAAGATGCCACTTAACAATTTTTTCAGGTCAAAGGAAAGACAACACATGATGAAGAAGGATATTCAAGAAACATGTAGTATCTGCAGAAAGAAGACTGAAAAGTACAAGTCAAGAATTTCCTGTCTCATACTTTGGTCTTGTCAGCCTTAGCCTTTAGGGACCCCTGACTTCAAAGGAGGGCTTATACAATGGCAATTTCAGTATTGCAAAGTCTATTGACAGGATGAAACAGAGGGTTTCATTACAATGATTGCATACCATCAACTATGGGAAGGTGAACCATAATAAATTTTTAATAGAAAATATGGTAAAATTAAGAAATATTTGGTCTCCACTGCTACTGACAAATTGCCAATATATTCCGTTTCAATACCAAATAAAGATCTTCACTTTTAAATAAGATGAACACAGTCACTACAATGGTCATGCAGTGCAACCTACATGCTAGTACTGTAGAGATGCCATGAGAATCTGACCAACTGGATTTATTAACAGGGCTTTTCCTACATATCCTTACAACCTACTCTCTACCACCCTTCAGTTCCAAAATGGTGACAAAAAAACCATCACAATGACATACTTGCCAACATTGTCACCTCAAAAAATGGAACATATGTAGCATATGATCCACTGTGCACAGCAAGCGTACAAGCGCTAACCTCAATGGGTGGGGTCCAGGGGGCAAAACTCCTTTTTTCCTCTCTAAATGTTCACAATATATGCTGAAATCACTTAGGTGTATGCAAAGAATGACCTTATTTTTGCCACGCTATTGCTTCATGATTTTTCTGATCATTCACATGTTAATACTAAAAGTTAGAAAAATGGAATGTTCTGATTTTTATGGCTTTTAATGCTCATAAAATGGAACAGTTCCGCTTAAAATGGAACAGTTGGCAAGTATGCAATGATTTTCTGATCTGATCTCAGAGCAGGGATTCAGGCTTCCTTTGCATGGACAGTTAAAAAAAAAAATCTGTGCATAAAAAAAATCTGTGCATCATACTGCCATAGAATATTAGCATGTTTATTTCTCAATTTTGGCCACCCATTTCTGACATTTCTGCCATAGAGCTTTCTTCCCTGTAACATGTCTGAAAATGGCAGAGTCCAAATAAAAGAGCATGTCCGGGTTTAGAAAGTAAAACACTTCCTAAGTCTGGAAACCACTTTTTGTTTCTTGTTTTCTTTTTATAAGTGCACAGCTTATCTATACTCAGACATTAAAACATCGAACACTACTCCAACAGATATTAGACTAACACCGTTCCATGATTTTATGAAGTAGACTTTACCAACCCATCTATAATTCACATGTTCAGGGATCATTCTTTTTGGTTTCATTTTCACAAGCTTAGAAATTACTTTGGGAGTCAAAGCTCCATGAACCATTTTTAAAATGAGATAAATAGTTTTTGCCAAAGTATCATTACTTTTTCACACTTCTGAAAGCACTCTATGAGAGAAGGAAGAGTGTCAGAAGTCAAGTACAAATTTTGTACTCTTGTGAAAAAGATGGAAAATAATAGACAATCCCACACCTGTGTACCATTAGCATCAACCTAACCTCCCTCTACTTACCTGGATACCATCAGCATAAACTTCTGAAAACTCCTCATCAAATTCTTTCATTTTCAATTTGAAGCAGCGCTCATTTCTCATCAACAGCATCGACCACTCTTCCTGGAATAATATAAATATTTTCAAACATATTTCTTACCATCCAAGCCTAAATATTTATACACCTTCAAGATTTGTTTAGATAATTCACAATTCAAGTACATACTGTTATTTTACTTTTCTTCTACATTTTGAAGGATATTTGGCTTCTTTCTCAATCATTTTGATCATCTTATCAGACAATTTCTACTACAATCACAAACTTGCCACTTTCAAATGAAATCATTCAGCAATTGTGCACTAGGATCCAACTAACCAAACTCCAGTATTCTTTGTCACTTCCCAACTTGTTTCATTTTCTGGCCTTTTACAGCCACTGCACCATCAGTTCACAATGAACAAACTAACAATGACGCATTTTTACAACAACCACAGTGAAGAGTCTTCTACGCATCTCCAGAACAATAAGGATAACCTTCCCCTACAACAAGAAAGAACTTTTAAGCAGTCCAGCCCTTCCTTGTCACTATTACTTGTTACCCATTAGAATACACAAGAGCATCAATGATGCTGTAGCTCAACTACAATTTCACTCAAACAATTTCTTTTATGTAGCTTCATTAGTGATTGAAACCAAGGCGTCATGCATGGACAGTCATGATGTAGTACCTTCAGTGCTGTCCATGTACAGTAAATGGTCACAGCAATGGCATTTTAGAGTTGCCCAGCTTGGGACATTTTTTAGTGCTTGTGGGCACAATACAGTTGGTAATTGTGCCGATGAAAATGAAGTATTTATACCCAAATTTGTCAGGCCCATCTAAAATTATTCTTTTGTCAATATATCATACAAAACCAAAACTCATATGGAAAAGCATTGGCATAAATGGCATTTAACATCAACACAAAGTACACCTATGATGAACCATCATCCATGGAACATGGACCAACTTTGATAAGATTCCAATGCAACCCCTAGTATTTAAAGGCTTTTGATTGATTCTACTTGTTTGACCCCAAACAACCTTTGACCTTCAAAAGTATACCTTTAATGACCCACCATCTACTGGATTGTCTGGCAACTTTGACAAGATTCAGACACAAACCTGTAAAGTTGAAGGCTGTTGCATGATTCCATTGTTCAACCATTTAATACCCCAAATGTCCTTAAACCTTCTGCAAAAGAGCAACTATGATGACCCATCATCTACTGAACATTCTGGCCAACTTTGATAAGATTTTCATATAACCAATGGGAGTTGAAAAAGCTTTTTAGTGATTCCAATGTTTGACCTCTCTATGACCCCAAATGACCTTTGACCTACTTTAAAATGCATCTTCAATGACCAATCATCTACTGAACACTGGCCAACTTTGGTAACATTTGGATATAACCCCTAGGAGATGAAGACTTCTGTGATTCCAGCTTTCACCTCTCTGACCCCAAATGATCTTTGATGTATTTCAAAAATACATCTTTGATGACCCATTATCTACTGAACACTGGCCAACTTTTGATAAGATTTGGATATAACCCCTAGGAGATGAAGACTTGTGTGATTTCAACTTTAACCTCTCTAAGACCTCCCAAATGACCTTTGACCTACTTCAAGATACATCATTGAAGACCCATCATTTACTGAACACTGGCCAATTTTGATGAGATTTGGATATAACCCCTAGGAGATGAAGATTTGTGTGATTCCACCTTTAACCTCTCTAAGAGCCCAAATGACCTTTGACATACTTCAAAAGTACAACTGGCACATGCCATCATCCACTGAACATTCCAGCCACATTTGATAAAATTTGCAGATAACCCCTAGCACTTAAAGGTTTTTGCAAGATTTCACTGTTTTGACCTTTGCATGACCCCCAAATGACCTTGACCTACTTCAAAAACACCCAGTTGATGACCCATCATCTACTGAATGCTCTTGCCAAATCTGACAAAATTTCAACACAACCCCTAGGAGTTCAAGGCTTTTGCATAATTATGCTCAGTTGGCCTTTTGTTTGACCTCTCTTTGACCCTAAATGACCCTTGCCCCACTTCAAAAGTATAAACATACATGGTCATGACCTCACAGGTAGTACACCATGCATGAAAATGACCACTGACCTTAAAATTCTCAACACCAGTAATAAAACAAATACACAAAAGCCAAGTTACAATGACAAACACCCAATACTGTCACTGAATCTTTAAGACACAAAGTAACATTTGTCATAAATGACCCCAAACTGACCCATAAATCTGACCTTTGAGTCCATCCTTGACCACCACTGATAACCCTTTATCCTTGTATCACTGTGCCCAAGTTTCATTAAAATTTGTCCAAGCAAATGCTCATTTGGTGAGTCTGTATTTTTTAACGCTCTCTCGTAACAGTAACATATAAGGGTTATGTACTGTAGCTCAGCCTAAAATGTGTTAGAATGATGTAAGAAGTTTACACAAGTAAATATGTAGCCTAATCTTATCGATATAAATAAGACATTCCACACATAATAAACACAATACATCACAGAACAAGTACAACACATCAATTTCCCACCAAAAATTATCAGAAGGTTCAAATAAGCCCTGCAGTTCTAGGCCTAGAAGTAGCTGGGCTGTAGAGACACATGTGCAGCTTAGGTTCATGGTGCACATAGCCTAACATTAGGCCTATACATTGGATACTGTATGTTTAGGTAATGCCAAAAGTGCCATGCTTCTCTGGAGAAAATTACCCCGTACAAAACCCTTCCAACTGAAAGCTGCGAGTACATTTCAGATTGTTGTATGAGGGTTTTTGCACTTGCAGGATTCATGATTTGGGAGTTTTTCACCAATTTGGTAATTTACTTTGGCCATAACAACAGAACTTGCTTGTGTAATTGAGACATTGTCTAAAGTGTGCAGGGTGAAGGGTATCCAGTCGAAACGTCCCTTTAGCAAAACATCCCCACTTTAATTTTAGCTACCAAAACATCCCTGCCAATGAATATGTATAGCCTACGTAAAATCTCTTTTTTAAATTCAATAATGAGAAGTTTAATTCTAATTGATTTGTTGTAGGCTAGGCCTACAGTGGGTATTAGGGAAATTGGTGAATTCTTTTGGTTTTCAGAACAGTAATACCACCACATGAAGAAAAGTACTTACCACCGCGTAGGCTATAGCGTAATACAACAAATGAAACTATGATTGCAGCGGTACGCTTAGGCCTAGTCCGCAGTCTGCTGACCTAGTATGGGGATTCCCTTACTAGTTCAGGGAGCAAAGTGTACGTGAGAACTAGGCCTTGGTACCCTAGGCTAGCTTAGGCCTAATTTGTAATTTGTGTTTTTTTTCCTTTGAAGAAACTGAAAATAGGCTAGTAGCAGTAACTTATATAGCCGCCCTACCCAGGCCGAGCCTAGCCTAGGGTACCTAGGCCTAGTTCTCACATACACTTTGTTCCCCTGTCCCTGAACTAGGCCTACGTAGTATTCGAAGCCCCAAGCGACCCCATATTGGAAAGTTTGTTTTTTCGCCGCCGAAGATTAACACCAAAGGAAAGGCAGGATAAAAATTACGCCACTATCTGCTGTAGGCTAGGTGCGACAAATAGAAACCAGGCTGACAAAATACGCCTGAAATTTGGCGTGACTGCTTGAGTGCCACGCCGAAGATCTACGGCGTAACATCAATGTTTTCCAGACTGGAAGCGACCCAAGTACTAGGGCCTAACAGTTAGGCCTAGGTCAGCAGACTGCGGACTAGGCCGAGCCTAGCCTAGGGCCTAGCTAAAGCTCGAAGTACTTTTCGCGGTATTTACTTTGACATGAAATATTCTAAAAATTGCACGGATGTTGATATTGATAATACAGAAAACAATTTCATAATATCCCGTTTAACGTGAACGTAAGCGCTACGCCTGTTTCGCTCTTATCATATTGCAAATTAGGCCTAGGACTAAAATTAAAAATATCTGATTACCTTCGCTCTTTTCATGGGCGACTCGTAATAATCGAACTTTGAGTCGAGTCCATAGAAATAAAAGTAAGGGAGAACGCTAACACAATGCATCTATGCATGTTTAACCGGAAAGTGTGAGGGCGCTTTCGTTGTACGGCAAGAGACCTGTTGATTGATGTCTCTCCGTACGTACAGTGTGCATTCTGCTGCAGAAGTTATAGTTTATTTTATGCGTTTTTCGAAAGATTTGGAGTAATTTTCACAACAGAAATAAGTCATGGTGCCTTAAGTATTTTGTTTTATACTCCTAACTTGAAAACTTGTAGTTTATTTGCCAGTACTTGCGGCAAAAGCAATGACGTGATATTTGTATTACGCGCAGGTGCTCCGTTGCCGTACAGACTGGCCAAATCAATGGCTTCAGTCCAGATCGGCTGAAGTCATTCTCCCTTACTTTTATTTCTATGGTCGAGTCTGAGCATTAGTAGGACCGGTCTGATCTCTAAGTTATACTAACTGGATTGGCGATGTCCGTGTCATTGTGAAGTCAGCGTCCGCCATATTGTGACTATCAAACCGGCGAATGTGCAGTTTATTGGGTGCAATGTTTTTTTTATTTCATTATACTTTTTTATAATTTATGCGGGAATCAAAGCGCATTCGTTGTCAAGGGTAATTTTTTAATTTATATTGCGATTATTTTTCATGGATAACTAATTTTTAGGTGTCTACGCAAAAGCACGGACACTTAGGTGTTCAACTCCCAAGGTGTTCCACCATAATTATATTTGCACTGCGTTATGATCTCTCGTAAGATGGCCGCTCGGCGACTTCATCACTGACTATCCAATCAATGTGTCGAAGCCAATCCAATCCAGTTAGTATACATCAGTGGTACATACACGGATAGGTTGCATATTGCGGAAGATTTCGTGCGTGCGTATTACATGTATTACACAGGCTGACACGTAACCACCAAAGTTTTATACGGATGCCTGTGCAAAACACTGTAATCTCTAAAGCTTGAGCATCACTCATCTACATGGAAGCACAATATGCTGACAAACAATGCACCATGATGGTCAATGGGAGTAACCGTAGAAAGTAGGTTTATAATTATATCTTCATTTTTCATAAGAAAATGGCCATGAATTTTCCACGCCATCACAAAGCGAGTGAAAACTCAATCAGAACAACTTTTATTGTAGGTTTCAAGATCAGCCACTGTTCACTTTTAGAGTTAATCCTGTTTACCCAAAAAATCAATATTTGACCTCTGGTGACCTCAAATGACCTTTGACCTACTTCAAAAACACAACTTTGATGACTCATCATTTACTAAACACTCCTGTCAAATTTGAAAAGATTCCAACATAACCAGAAGGAGTAGAAGGCTTTTGCGTGATTTCACTCTTTGACCTCTCACGACCCCAAATGACCTTTGACCTACTTCCTGTTACCATAATTATCAAGCCCTTGATATGTGTTATAGCCACACCAACTTTGACAAGGAACGGTCAAAGCACCTGCAGACAGCAGCTCTTTTTTCCAATGTTGACGGACAGACAGACGGACGGACAGACAGACAGACAGACGCATTGCCATGACAATAGCTCAACTTGTTGAGCTAATAAGGAAGCACTAGCCAGCTTGGAGCACTGCACAACACAACTCACAAGGACCTGCAAAACCTTCATAAACCTGGTATCAGTGTACTTAAGAAGCAGCCCCAATGCTGCCTACCACTTTACCATATGATTATGAGTACCTAGCCAACTGGCACATAGTTGTTATCAAGGCTAGCAGGAATTTAGCAACTTTAACCACCCCATCCTTCCAAACCACAATCACAAGACTAAAAGAGATTTAAGTCCACCAAAAATCAGCCTTTGCTGACATTTAGAAGTTCCGACCTGGGACAGAGATGACAAAGGCTTCAACCCTCTTCCGAAGCTTGTCAAAGGCAGGGATGAGCCTGACATACCAAAAAAATCACTGAACTTTTGAATGTGGTATGTAGCATACTGACGCCCAAGGCGTCAGTCTGAGCGTGAAGCGCGAACTCTTACAGGTCCAGCCATGCCTTGCCTAGGCTTGGCCAAAACTTCAAAGGCCAAACATTAACTATTAGGCCTTGTTAGGTAAGGCCTAATTTAAGGCAGCAATTCCTAGCTCTTCTGGTGACAATTGGTACCAGTTTGTTATGAACTTCACGCCAAATCCCAGAATGGCTGCCTTCTTCTGACCCAGAGACCTCTCAGCCTGTGAGAGTATGGGCTAGGCTCAATAGCTGTGCACATACATAACCTATGTTAGGATAGTGTAAGAAGGTAGGCTAGGCCTAATGGCAATGCCACTAAGTTAGTGACAGATATATATATGAACAGAATATGCAACCAGCCTTAAACCTTATAAAGATGTAGGAAAGGGCGCAGTTGAGTATTTTGTACATGCCCTGTGAATATACAAGCTTTGATTACCTTTGCAGACAATCGTTCTGTTCAGTGCCCAACAAGTTACGTTGTACTAGAATAAATTTAATACCAAGCATGTATATCGACTATGGCTAGCTGCAGTGTGCACATCTACACACTTGCATGTACAGACACAGCCAGTGCCAATGGACGTACGTACATGTATACAAAACTTGCACTAAATCAGTGCATTATAATACTGAATGTACTAGGTATATGGAGTGGACATGACTGTTTGCTTCCACTTTTAGTTTCCACTTTCACGCAGCACACTACAGTATGACCTAGGAGCTATGATATGACAAGGAAAAAGGGTATCATAATTAAACATGTCGACTATGCATTTCTAGCTGCAGTGAAATGTAAACAAAATATGTGGAAATACACATTTTACTGACGACACT
Organism: Holothuria leucospilota; assembly: GCA_029531755.1. Taxonomy (NCBI): domain Eukaryota; kingdom Metazoa; phylum Echinodermata; class Holothuroidea; order Aspidochirotida; family Holothuriidae; genus Holothuria; species Holothuria leucospilota. The sequence goes on from JAIZAY010000607.1 coordinate 18,791, forward strand.
ATGTTGTTTCCACTGACATCTTATGATTAAATCATGTGCCGTTCCCATTTTCAACTTCACATTTTTTCGCGGAAATGAAAATGCGAAATAGCGGAAGTTGGAAAAAAATCACGGAAATCGCGAATTCGCGGAAAAAGCTCATGCCTGCAAAGGTCAGGCCAGGTCTATTATTAACAGAACCCACCCAACAAGCAATGCCAGCTTTGAGGTGACTTTCAACCACAGTGGAAGACCTGTCACACTCAAGCAACCCTTGTACAATTACTATGTCACAAAAAACAGTGAAGAAGGACAATCTTCAGCTTACAACATCTTCCTGGCAGTCCAGCCTTTCTGGTCACTGTCAGAATATATCAGAAAGCACTAGCTACTAAAGAGCACTAAACAACTCACTCTGCGTATCCAGTACCATTGCAGTCTTTGCATGCTTTGAATGCTGTACAACCCCTTAGGTACACAATTCTGAGTACCTCACCAAATGGCTAGTCATTACATCCCAAGGCCAGTTAGAAATTAACAAAGCTTACCATCATATCCTTCAAAACCAAAATCACCAGGCTGAAAGAGGTGATTGTGATTCAATAACAATCAGCGTTTGCAGCCACTGAGAAGTTTCAACCTCAGACAAAGAGACAAAGGCTTCAACTCTCCCAAAGTTTGCCGAAAGTCAGGCCGTGCGCATCCAGAGAGGAAGCACAAAGGACCACCAAATACCAAAACGCTCTTTATTGGCCATCAAACCATCCAGAGAAGCCATTCTCTTTGGTCAAACATGCCTGTGCCTGTGTTTTCTATTCATGAAGTACTGATTTTGTTAAACCTACCCTAATGGCAATCCATCATTTAAAATTGTCCACACATGGGATCATTCATTTTCTTAATCAATTTTCAAAGATTACAAAACATACATTGGGAGAGGGCACCAAAGATTCCTAGGCTTTTTCAGAGTTTAATAAGTGATACCCTCAAATCACTGTTTTCCAGAGTTCACTCTGAGGAAAATGATGAAATATATTGACAACTACATGTGAATCTTGATTCAAAGTTTCACATTCCTGGCTTAGAAGATTAAAACTTACATCAGTCAGGGCATTTCCATCCAGTTTTTCAGCTCCCAATATGACTATCTTCTCCTGACTAGCTTCACAGTTCCATTTACTCCAAGAATAAGCAAAATTAGAAGCCGTGAGAGACATCTGCTCATACACAGCAGCCTCAACATTCTCATCCTGCACAAAATGAAATGAAAGATCTTGTTAACTTTTCTGGTGAAGAAAATGAAGCACTTTTCAAGGACATACCTTTTCTGTAAATCAAATCTTACAATATTCTCTAGGTGCATTCCACATATGATTCAAGTAGCATGATTACCGTATGTAACATAAGCATAGGAAGATTTTCTTAGCTTGGGGGTACTAAATGTTTTACACCATGATTCTAGGCGACTGTCTTAAGGGAGGCGAACCCGTCCCCTTAGCAAAGTTTTTGGAACAATTTAAGTTTTAACATCCTTAGATGCAACCTGATGTTATTTGTGCATTCTTTGAAGTAAATTTATTGAAATGTTTTGAAATATTTGGACAATTAGGTGTTTTTGTCCTTCAAATGTGGGGGCAGGGGAACTGAAACATACTTTACCCCCCCCCCCTACATGTTTTTATCCCTTGTCTACAATCCAGTGATTTTTGAGCAAGCATTCTGTGACTTTTTCACATCTTCTCCAGACTTAGTTATCATGTGTTTTCCAATTTTAAAGAATGTATGAAAATTTCAAACACACTCAACTGGATAATGTCATGAGGTTTTGCATAAATTTTAATATTCAATGAGTTTGAGAGCAAAATTCCATAACTTTCCAGGTTTTCAATGAGTTTTAAGAATCCAGGACAATAAATCCCACTGAACAATTCTTCAATGGTGGATTCCCATAAAACTACAAATTAAGAAATCTTTTAGGGACATAAAGACAGCAGGTGGAAGACATGTAGAGTCATAGACCCTTTTCCAATAAGCAATTACAAAGGATTATGGGATAGAGTTTTGGTATGGGTCATTTTTGTCAATGACATTTTACTGTGGACAAAAACGACGCACACCAAAACTATATCCCACAATCCTTTGTAATTCCTATTTGGAAAAGGGTCTATTGAATAACAGACACAATACATATGTAATGCTACGGCCATCATTACCTTCTCTGTTATACTGACATACTTGTGAGAATCTCTCTCTGGAAACAAATTAACTCCAGCTGATCTCATAGCCTGTTGAAAATAGACCAAAAATACAGAACGTTCAAAGCAGTAGCTCCTACTAGCATGACATTTTTGAGCATGATTTTCTTTTTCAAGTTTAGCCGGATCTTTTACATTGTAGGTTTTTTCCTGTTGTACAACTGAATGATTTAGGCAGCTCAAACAGTAAGTGGATTTATTGCAGACAAATACTTTCTTTGCAAGATTATCCAATCAGGTTCGGGAACCCAATAATCTCACACCTTGGCATGAACACTGGAATGACATAAATTCATGGCAAGTCTGACAGCCCGTGATGTTACAGTATTTCTGACAGTGACTTCCATTATTCAACACAGGAAACATTAACTGACAACTAGCGATCCCTAAACAGTTCAGATTGCTCTATACAATCTTACAAACAGTAAAATATCTAAGTGCACAGTTACAAATCTATACCTTCATTTCTACATAAATTTATATACACCTGGAAAAGAGTGGGTATGAAGTTAACTGTACAGGTTACATATGAATTTTGTTTCCTATCTGTGGGCCACAACAAACAGAATGTACTTATTCCATTGAAGCCACTGAAATATTCATGTATACTATAAGGGAATGATAATCTGAACCACCCAGATTGATGAGCCCCATTCACAATTTTTCAGTAGATGTCATGAGGCAGCTTCTAAAACAATGGATAGTGATCCCCAAAATGGGGCAATGTGATCCATGGAGGGTTACAAGCTGCACCTAAGATAACATACAAATACCATTAAACATAGACCTCAGTGTGAGTGCAATTAAAACGTGCATCCCTCACCTCCGAATAATTATGTGAATGGGTGGTAACAATTGTAGGGAATCAAATACATGTTGTCTTTGAAAAATTTTGAGAAGCACTGCTCCAGGAGACCTGAATCAGTGATCCTGAAAGTGCGCTGTGGAGTTTCATTGACTGCATTTATATGGTACGTCCAATAACTGAACAGGCTGCGAGTACACTTTTCAACCAAGTTCAACGAAAATCAATTAAACGGCTTAGCAAGGCTCCAGAAAGTTTTTGAATCCTTGATACAGTCCACATGTGGTTCAGAACATAGCATTACCTTTATGAGATTTGGTGGTGTCATCCATTTATTCATAATGCTGTCTAAGCCTGGTTTGGGATCACTTTCAGCTGTCAAATGAAAACAGCAAAGGGCATCCTGAAAAAAGAACAAAGAATGACAAAGAATACTAACAAATTCACTCACGATTCCATTTAAGTGTTGAAATTCACAACAACACCTTCCGAGTAAAAGAGCACACCATTTACAGGATACCCTAACTGTACAAAGTCAGTAAATGACCCTTTCACACATTCATAATTCTTGGTACCATAAAAATTGAAGTAAGGGAGAACACTGGCTGAACACAGTATATCCCTGTGTGTTTAACCAGTCAAGCTATGAAATTTGTGAGGAAGCTTCCGCTGTACGACAAAGAGTCAGATGATTTGCACGTCTCTGTATGTACAGAGTGCATCTAACTTGGGAAGTTAAACATCATTTTATCTGTTTTCCAGAAGATTAGGAGTAGTTTCACAAAAGGGATAAGTCACTGAATCTACGTTCTCATTAAGTACTCCTGACTTTGAAAACTTGTGGTTCCTCTGCCAATAACTGGAGCAAAAGGGTGCAACCATGTACTGTTTGTATTATGCACCACTGCTTTATAGCTGTACAGACAGCTAGATGAGTGGCTTCAGTCTAGATGGCAAAACACCATACTCCCTTCAATTTCTATAGTTAGTTCTTAGTTCCTTCATGCTTCTTAATTGTTTGTACTTAGTTAATTCACATTTGATAGTCCTATATTATCTTAGGTGCATTTTGCTTAGTCATTACAGATCTCTTTAATCCATCTACTTTGTTGGATGAAAACTTGAAAAAAATCTCTTCCATATGAAAGACAGGTAGACAGACTAGCAGACATCTTACAGAAGTTCCCCTATGGCACTTGTAAGATTTGAAGAAATGAAGGAGGTTGTGGATATGGCCTTCTGTTCCAAACAAAGGAACATTAACATGTTTTGGTTATCATGTACGATGATACTAGTGACTAGATACTTTAATGTCACCCACAACTGTTTGTACCTATTTATACTTTCACCAACGAAAATGCAAAAACTACAGTCACAGATATGCTAAAATGTTATGACCATTAAAAGTGGATTATCATAGTATCTGGTTAAGCTAAAGAAATTATTAAAGGTATTAATGGTTATCAATTTGTTTAATGTCATGCAGCTTTGGATGAAGTCTCCCTAGCCAGTTCCCACCTAGATGATTTTCCCCCAGAAAACTTCCCCTTTATGACTACCCCACCCCCAACAATTCCCACCCACGACAATTTTAGGTTTTAGTTGTAATCATTGGTGAACGTCCAACCCCTGGACAACTCATCCACTAACAGCTTTCAACTTAAACACATCAAAACTTCCTTAATATAACAACCAATTCATTAAGATCAAAATTTTTTTTACCATTACAATTATTTCAAGCAGTTTAGTTTTCATCCATAAAACTTTAAAACTATGACCATTTGTTATTTAAAAAACTCATCTATTTATCTTTTTTGGCTGAAATTTTTTTATGAATTACATTTTTTCATACCTTCTTTTATAAAAACCACTCTATATTTAACCCTTTGACTGCTGTGCTGTTCTATATATATGTAACACTGTGTGCTGAGACTACTCAGGCAAAACAAGCCTTAAAAGCACCATGTAACAAACAATTATTATAGATGCTAGTAGTTAAATGTTACTATGAAGGTTCCCCTGTCACTTGGGGGAGCTCAAATTTCACTTTAATTGAAATACATATTTGACCCCAAATGACCTTGAAAATTCAAAATGGCCGCCATTTGGAAGCATTTTTTACTAGTGTTCAAAGTTTTTGTACACTTTACAATGCTTTATATACCTGATCAACACATATTTGTAGAAAATGAATGTAATACAACTGAAACTAACTGAATACCTTCGTTGCCATGTCTTTTATGCTGTGTAATCCTTGTGTGTGTGATAGATTTTGAAACAGTTTCTCTCACTTTTGATGCAGAGACCTGGTTTTTCGGGGCAGGTCTCACACATTGTCGTGACACACCGGTGTTTGAATCCCTTGGCTGAACAAACTCTACAGTCCTTTTGGGATCTACTCTTTTTCCCTGTTTGGGGCACACCCACAGGCATATGCCCAGGCCTCAGTCTATTTGCAGAGGGGGCTGCCCCTTCTGCCACTGCATACCGTGTCCATAAGATTGCTATTTCAACCAAGAACCAGCGAAAGGTGTGGGACCGGGGGATATTTCCCATCGTCTGTTGATAGACTTTGTAGGCGTTCAGTATCATCTGCATAAGTAGTCGACAGGCCACCTTCTTATACCATTTCAGTGTTTTTCGCATGGGAAAAACTGGCTGTAGCATTTGGTCGGTATTGTCTACACCACCCATGTACTTGTTGTACTCTGAGACGCAGACTGGTTTGATGATTTTTATCCCGGTTCTGGTTTCTTTACCAGTGTCCACCTTGTCAGTTTTGTGCATGGTGGACAGCATACATACAATTTTGGGACCACCAGATGCTCTGTTCTTTGCCTCTCTGTACTTGACAGCCAACATTTGGTTGTCCTTGTGTTCATAATTCGCTATCCCTCCGGGTTCTAGATTCTCTCCATCCATTTCCCGAGTAGGGTATCCTTTCCTGTTGGGCCGAATTGTTCCACAAAGGTGTGTGTTGCGTTGAATCAAGTAGCTGGCAAGGTTGGGGCTTGTATAGAAATTATCTGTATACAAATGGTAGCCCTTGTCAAGGTATGGCTTCACCAAGTTTAGCACAATCTGCTCCGTTTTTGAAAACACTTCCATGGCATTCGGATCTTCAAATGGGATGTTCTGAGCAGAGTAAACTCTGATGGCCATGGTGATCCCCGTGTCTGTACACAGCGGATACAGCTTCACCCCAAACCGTGCTCTTTTTGTGCATATGGTTTGCTTGAAGACAAGTCGGCCCTTGTAGAGGAGCAGGGATTCATCCACTGTCAAGTTTTTAGGGGGTGTGTACACTTGTTCACACCGGGCATTGATGGCATCTAGTAGTGGTCTTATCTTGTGCAACCGATCACGATTTTCATCCGTTGGGTCATAGCCTGGATCATTATTGTCATTGAAGTGAAGGCACCGTTTGATCAAGAGAAACCTATCCCGAGACATGATTTGGCCAAGGAAAGGTGTAGCCAAAAACATTTTTGTTCCAATAGTCGGCAAATTTGGCTTTTTTTACTTGCCCAGTCATAATCATAAGGCCCCAGAATGTTTTCATTTCTCGGATGTCAACAGGCTGCCATTTACGTAGCCTGGAGTGAGGACTGAATGTACCAGCAGCTATTTTCTCATTTGTTATTTGTTCTGCAAATTTATTGGTCTCCAAAACCATTCTTTCCAGCATTTCATCAGTCACAAACAATTCCAAAAAATCAGATACGTTTGGGATGTCTGGAAATTGTACCGTAGGTTTGATGCCAACCTGTTCTACAAAGGCATTTATTTGGGGGGTGAAGTCATTCACTTTTGTCCAGTTACTGGTGCCTGCTCCCACAGTGGTATTTGCCCTGATTGCCCCATTGCCATGTCCTCTTCCCCGTCCTCTACCCCTTCCTCTGCCCACCACTCCAGTGCCGTCGCCACTTTGCCCTGGCTGCCCTGCCCCAGGATCATTACTCTGTGTTCTGTTGCTCACAAGATTACTCAATGGAACAAACTGATCCAGTGGAACATCAGAATCATAATCATCACTAGTGCCATCACCCCCAGAAATTGTTGGTTCAAAGTCACTAGCACCACTGTAACTTCCACTGACATCACTATGATCATCAAAATATGTGTTTCCTCTCGCGGTCTTCCTCCTTTTTTCCAGAGGGTCATTGCTATTCCCCCCACTATCTGCCATTATATAGCATAATTCTTCATTACATTCAAGTCAGAAGTCAAAGGTAATGCTGTAATGTTACAATAGTATATGCAAAATTCCTATCGAAAATTTTCGCAAAACTGGTATGTGACGTTTACACACTAACGTCGCCTCGAGACACAATCCAAAAATAGTTTGCAAAATTCACTCCTCTGAGTTTGAAAAATAGCCAGTTTCATATATCTTTGTTCATAAAAACATTTTCTTTACCTGTCCTGCGAGTTTTTTATCACAAATCGTGAAAAAAGTGTCATTATTCTGTATTTTCGTGCTGCGTATCGTAAAGAGGTTCGGTGATTATTCGCGAGTTGAAGTAGAAGATTGTGGTAGCACTCGTCTTTCGGAAATACCCCTTTATTGACAACATAACCTTGGTGAATTCAAATCAAAATATCGCCCTCTATTTCTCCGTTATTTTAGCTTTCGAATAGTATATGCTGTGGGAGGATATGATTTAAGGTGACTGTGTGCTAAATCATTGAAAATGAAGTGCCAGAAACCGTACATATACGGTCTTAGCAGTCAAAGGGTTAAGTATTGCTACAAAGAGATTAGCTCACCTTTATTTCAATTTCTACCTCCAATATGGCAGAGACTATGGTCAATTTCGTGTGGTTACTTCCTAAAGGTCGGAGCTCCCAGGATTGAAAAGGCATATTGATGTGCTTATCCTGTATACATGCCAGTGGTCCAAAGTTGACAGTCTTAAAGGAGATGTTTTTCTCATCTATCAAATAAATAACAAAGTTTTTGGGATCAGTCACCGCACACCTAAATAATAATATAGCGATATTCAGCTTTCATATAGAGCTTCATCACTGGTCAGCAGTAACCCATCTTAGAGACAATCCCTCTAGATGGCTGCAGCTAAATCAGTGCCATATGATGCAACTTACCTCACAGGTACTCACTTAACTCCTGGGTGGAGAAAAGCAACAGAGATAACACATCTTGCCCAAGGACACAATGTAATGAACCTGGCAGGACCTGGACCAGCAATCCTGGGATCACAAGTCTGCCACCTTAACCACCAACCTCTTTTACTACACATTCATCAGTAATTGAAGAATCAGAGGCGAGTCAACAAAAAACTTCTAATTTCTAATACCTGACAGCTTAGGTTAGGGATAAGGGTTTAGAACAAATGCCCTTTTTCTCAGTATCTGTATGATTTAAATGTGAAACATTCACTGAAGGCCACATGCCCACACACACACAGTAACAGAACATAGAGGTGTAACCTCCAGGAGGAGCTTTATGGGTTTCCAGACAATACCCTCTACGCAACACCCACCAGAACAATTCTGAATTTGGGGAATTGTCTGTGAGCATTCCTCATGGCTGGAAATTATCAGGGTAGAAATTGTCCAAGGGATACTCATCTGACCAGGCTTGTCTAAAAGGAAATTTATGGTTATAACTTTGATGCCTCAATTGAATACCTTAAGCTACATGGCTACAGGAAGGGTTGAATGACTTTGGACGGCAGGAAGATAGTCTAGAGTTCAACTTTTAATTCAGCAGTAGCAGCTCATCTTTTTCACTATCTGTCATGACAGTCAAAACACATTATTGCTGGACCATGCAGGATATAATAAAGCATTGTCACCCAAACTGATGGAATTATTTCTAAATGTAAGAACAAACAGAATGTGTGTAAATTCCTCACTGAATCTGTGATGCAGGCAACTATTTTATGATAATCTAAAGTTTCTTTTGTAACGAACAGACCGTACTAACCTTCATTGTATGTTATATCAGTGAACCCATCCAATCTCCAATGACTACCCTTTTCTGACCAGTACACCAACTGTGGCTCTTCACTGTATAAAACATTATCTGGTAGTCTGGTGAAAACAAATTGAAATTACAATTTCTTGAGAATCACTTGTTTCTTGGTGAGTATGCACCAGGAACTGCAAATGGGAGAAACAAAACTGTCACAGTGAGTCAAGCAAACCATACCACAGAATCCCTAGGGACCCACCCAAAGGATAAGGCCTGGGCACTGTTACATTCACACCATTACACACAGCTTGATCAAGTTAATTTTGGTAATTTACTCATTCATGCCATGATTGCATGGTCCACCTGTGTGTATGTGTGGAAGTTAGTGTGGAATGGTGGAAACCAAGTGTGGGTATGAAGCTGCACACCTGCCAAACAAGGAAATATTTTTGACATTTTTTTTGACTCCGAGTTTTATCTATGATATGTGGTATTTGTGCTGGGAAAAGCCATTCACACAAAGACACATGAAAGAGAAATGAGGAGCAACTGGGTTGGTGCAACTCAAGTTTCAGAGTCAGGCTGGGGGTAACTGATTGTGGTTTTAAACATTACAGCATTAATATGCTTTTAAGAAGACCATAGTGAAGTAAGAAGAATAAAAATACAATTAAAATGCTTCATTATACAGGAAAAATTAGGATTTTGTGGACCAAAAGTAACTTTTTTGCAGACTTTCCTTCACTGACACTCACCAATTTTGAGAGCAGCAGATGGCTCCTCCCTTATGGCACTTTTTTCAGTATGTCATTATATGCATTTCCTTTCAGTCAAAAAGTAGGATAAAATAGGAAGAAGGATTTTTGAGGAAAAAGTATGAGGAAGGTTCAGAAAGTAGGAGAAAAAATAGTAAGCAGGAGTCCCTTGAAAGCCTACTTAAACAAATGGTTATAGAGTGTAAACATACTGCAATTATATCATCAGACTAGTACTTACTTGAACTTGACACCCACTGGTGGAGCACCAAGAGCCTCGGTAGCAGCGGCAGCATTTGCCAGGGCCTTAGGGTCCAGTGTCTGACCCATTGTGATTGTACCTGATAAAGTTTGGCTTAATTTAGTGGCATCCACAGGTGGATATGGTACCCTCTGCAGCTCACTGCTTGTGACTAGAAGAGAAAAGAAAGAATACAATGTTACCACCTGACCAGAAGTGGATGTAAATGTATGGTCCACCAGGTCTCCCAGCCAATGGCAAAGTGCAGATAAAGGGACTTCCAGCCCTCCCAGCCTTTGGGAAAGATGCTAAAAGTTGGCCGTACTTTTAGTTTTAAGCTGCATTTATAGGGCGCGGACGCGGGCGTCAACGCGGGCGTTTTGCCTCGCGTTGACGCGCCCGGAACCATTTATACAGCGCGGGTGAGCGGCGCGGGTAAAGTGTTAGTTTGGCGCTTTTTAACAGCTTCTTGCCGCCATACAACACATGGTTCTCAGACAACATGGTGGTTCTTTCTACGTTGCGGCGAATTTCTCTCATCGATGAGGAAATTCTACTCCTCGCATTGTTCTTTCGAAGAAGGAATCGACGGAAATGCCGATCGAGGAGACAGAGCCGGTGGGGGGTTCACCCCATCAACAGGAGGAGAAAAACACAAGGCGCATACCACAAGCACAGCGCACACGAGCAACTAACCGTACAGATACAACCTTGTTGCATGTGCTAATGAACAGCTACAATCCTCTTTGTGTTGATATATGCAGGGTTTTCCCTGGGCCTTTTGAACGTCGCGGCCCGCGACGTTCAAACTTCAAAAACAGGAAGACCGCGACGTTCAGAAAACAGCCGCGATGTTCAAAAATCCCTCCGGTACCCTGAAAAAATGTTACTTAAACTTTGTCAACGATCGCCTTTCCGTTAATACAATGTGCAGTGAAATCACAAGCTTATTTCCGAAACCTTGTCACGGCAAAATTACGAGCCATGTAGTACTACCTTCGCGGTAATACTTTCGTGCTCATACGTACCCACAGTCATACACGCAAGTCTCAAGATGCAAACAGAAAGCTAAGCTCAGCGTTCGGTATGTATGCATGCCACACACGTACACGGAGTTCAGCAAGCCCTCTTTAATTCACACGTTGCCCGCTCGGCGGACAATCTATATTGGTTGCACTCGTAATACCACATGTAAACATTTCGAGATCGGAATATGCAGAGTGAGCGTGGATGAACACCGGCGAGATTCGCCTTCCAACACAAACCTGGTAAACAATTGAACACCTCAACCAGTTGACCCGCCCAACCCTTTGAAAATCCCCTGTTTCATATCTTCATGGTCACAAAAAATAAAGCCCCGCCTCGGAATGCAACTCCAAACTTAAAACTGCATTACCAATCTCGTAACTCTCACTCAGCTGCACTGCCAACCTTGCACACTTATCACGTTGACTGCCGTGACATCGCTAAACCTTCGTACCAGGTATTGAATATGTACCCTCAAGTTTAAATTTACATGTCATTATTTGGTAATGATTACGTACATTCCAACGTGAGCAGTCAAGTAAACTATACCGTGAGACGCAACCACAGGTATTATAATTCTGTGGACGCAACTTGCAAAGCCAAAACCAAATGCCCCGTTTGGCAGGTTATAGGCGGGGCTTGTGTCTCAGAATTTTCAACCCAACGAATGAATGAAATATCAGCATTTGACCGACAATATTATTGATAACGTGTCCTTTGTAAAAATACGTAACTTTGCATTATCAGGGCCGCCAAACAATCTACTCAACTTACGCATCTGGCTGGTTTCAAATCTTCACAATATGAACACATTTTTTGTGTCGAAACTGGGTAGAAAATTCGTACCAGAGTACCCAAAAAGCATTACCTGTCGGGTACCCGACCGTAAACCTTGCAAAATCAAGCCTAAGTTTAGTGCATGGTATGCACATACAATTCAAGACTCCACCCATCGGCCCCTTATCCTCTGGTCGGATCGATCTGTTGAAAACAATACGTCACATTTTCTATATCTACAATGTACCGTTGGTTCTTAACAATCGTGAGTTTTAGAAATCAGACGGGAATTAATAATTTGACCATATTTTAGTGCAGTTAGTACAAATTTTAAACAAGTCCTATCACTACCCTGTGGCTTTGTGTTCAAGTGTGCCGTAACGTGTGCATCGGAACCAAAAAATAACATCCAGTTTGTCACTGCAACTTCTGTACTGTAATGTACCTCAACCATGTGATCAAATTTCTCGTAAACTGTTTTCTTGTTACTCTTATGAAAAATCCACCTTCGTGATAATGACAGTAAAAAACTTTCTAATGCATCTCCTAGCCGAGATTTCACCCGCACAGCACCGTTAAAAATGTACGGTAAGATACGGCAGACACCGTGTACGTATGAACGTTCGTTCGTTCGCTGCCTGAGTGCTCTCTCTGCTGTAGTGAGCACATGACTTTGGCAAGTTCCATTTTTCGCAAATGGGGGGGTACGTAAAATACTGGGAAAATATTTTGCTCTTATTTTGCCATATATTTATGAAACTTTGGACGTAAAACTTTTGCAAGTAGTTTGAATAGCAATACAAAAATTACGAGCAATATTAAGATAGGAATCACTTTAGTATGTAAGCTAGTACCAGGATAGAAGTAACAGGAAAGAAGATTTTTTCGTGCACACAGCGCAAAATACACCTTGAAAGACTTTGTACGATTTTAAATCTGATGGAGTGAATTTTGCTTCAGAAAAAAGTTTCTCCACCAAAATACGAAGTTTTGGCGACTTATTCGAGTCAAAAGAATATTATTCTGGTTGTAATAAGTGCATACCTTATGTAGACATAACTGTATCACCAAAATTTACTTCTTCAGATCATGAAATCATGTCATGTTAATGTTAGTGATACTTGACAAGTATGAAATCTAGCAACATCGAAAGTCGAGCCACGTGCCGTGTATCCATTTGGGTATGTGTTTATACGGCAGAGATAGTGTAAAATTTTCTAGTCGGTCTTTCGCGCTACTTCTGGGCCTTAGTTTTGAAACGTTAGTCATCCACACGCACTGTGTGCAAAATTTATGAGCTGTCTTTCGACGTTCATTCTAGAGATAGGCTAGGCTACTATACAGTATAGTAGGCCTATGTTGTTCGTTATCTAGTATAGGGGCGGCTTGATGTTAGAAACACGCATCGCGGGGCTTGTTTCTGGTGAAAAATGTAACAAAAGCATGGTACGAAACAGACAAAAGCAACTTCATTTCAACATAATCGTGAATGAGATGGGGTAAATACATTTGTTAGTTGCAATAACCATGCTATTTCGCGAAGATCAAAAGGGAAAGGCTGAAAAACTCTACCCGGGTAAAGTAGTAAAGTACTGTGTGCGCTCTGACGTACCTGAACTGTGCTGCATTAGAAATTGCGGTAACTGCTAACAATAGCCAATGATCGCTATCATTTGGAGAGGTTAAAATATTACGAGTTTGTGAGCACCAATGGTGAATATTTTGGCAGAAACTTAAAGAAATTCTGTTGACTAATTCGCCTCAAAAGTGCCACTATTTTGCGTTTAGACACTTCTAAAATTCAAAAAATTTCGAAAAGGGGAGGGGGACACCCCCTCCCCTTATACCCCACCCCCAGGCCGGCGATCCACCGTCGGACGCGGCAGAGCCGCGACGTTCAGTTCTAAACCCAGGGAAAACCCTGATATGCATGTACGAGTGTGGGATTTTCCAAGAAAATGATTGCGCAATACCTCGCATCAGGCACGACAGGTGTCAAAAATCGCTACATGAGCGATTCGAATTTTGACGCCCGCGTCCGCGCGCTGACGCGTGCAAGACGCCCGCGCCGTATAAATGGTCCCAAGGAAATACATTAGATCGATTTTTTGACGCAGCGAAACGCCCGCGTTGACGCTCACGCGCCCGCGCCCTATAAATGCAGCTTTATACTTCATGAGATGTACATTTATGCAAATTAATAGGTGTGTTAATAGCAGCTGCCTACTGTTGCTACCTGAGCAACTTAGCAAGGGTTGCAGACATTTTTGGAGCTAAAAGTGCAACGTTTTTTAAATTTGCAGATAATTTTACACCATAATTGTATCAAAAAGCTTACCTGTATGAATGTTGACATGAGTTGTGAACTTTTCATGTTAGTTCAGCTTAATGTGGTTTATGTTTCACATGGGTTCCTAATTTACTACATGGAAGCTACTAGCTTACAATGGACCTGAAGTCTAGAACTACAAGAATATATAATTTTAGAGGTTGGAAAATGAATTTCATTCATCCAACTCCCATTTTCATAGCTTACTCCATTGCTGAGATATAAAATGTTGAAATTTATTCACTTCATTTGAAAAAGTGGATTGCACAATAATTTGTGATGCCCCTCTTGTACAACTCACATTACCTGCTTTTGTTTCCTTTTGACACTAAGATGTTTATATGACTTTGAATCATCTACTGCTCCATCATACCATGTTGTACGGAGAGGGCTTACATAGCTAAGTCACCATATAACAGTGAGTGATACATTTTGGCACAAGGTGCAGTGACTTTCGGAAAAACAAAGATGGTAATTTTAGTAGTACATGAGTGACAAAACAAACTACTGCACCATCTATCATTTTAAGTTGAGTTAAATAAGCTTCAACATTTTATATCTCAGCTCAGGAATGTCCTGTGACGACGGGAGTTGGACCATTTGGGTGCATTTTTCAAGCTTTGTAACATATAGTTTTGAAATTTTTGATTTAAGGTACACTTAAAGTCCTTTAAAGATCCCTACTTTTGTAGCTCCCAAGGCAAGCCTTTGCAGTCACTTGCTAATCACCCTTAACAAGCTTAACAGCATAACTAATTAAATGTATCAAGGGCAGGGCTTGATTTAAACAGTCGTCAAGTTGCCAGTAGGACCAAAAGCTGTGATAGATAATTATAAGAATCAGCTTGTGAAAACCACATTTCATGAAAAATGAAATCCGATGGCACCAGGGCATCTTTAAATTTCTATTCCGACTTAACTTTGTTTCAGACAACCAAAACAGGCAGACAGGTTGTGTAAGGATTCCATAAAACTCTCTAAAAATCAAGGTCTCTGGGAAGGTGCTTTAGCTTGCAAAGCATCTCCCCATCTTTAAGACTGCCAAGATCTAACTGAGATGGTCAAATTTATGCGAAACAGATTTTGAGATGGCCCAAAAATTGCTTGGCATAGCATTCCAAAGTAGAGTATTAATGTGCTGTTGCTTAGCTTAGCCATAAATTCACTCAACAATATTACAATCAATACTTTACCCCACTAAAATAGACACAATATTAATACTTAGTATAGAGGGATTTCATGTGACGTCACAAGGGTTGGATTCCCAGGCACTGAAGGGCAAAACACACACTGTAAGAGTATTTACAGCACACACCCATGGCATAACCATAGATACCTCTATGACACAATGGACACATGCCCTTCCAAACCAAACAGACGCGTGATCATGTGACATCGGTGAAATCCCTCTACTGGGAGAATAACACAAACATCTCTTTTGAAAACGTCTGAACCACTATCATGGGATGTGTTTCATACACAACAAGTGAGACTCCCAGTTTCTGAATCCTTACTGAGGCCCTACCTGTGGGGCTATGGTAGACTTTCTTCACCATGCAAACCATTATCCCACAATAAATGAAGCCAAGGACACTTAAATCAAGATTTACTTTAGTTTTTGGTTTTGCACTTGGTTTGAGTTATATTTCAGATAATCCTCATAATCACAGCTGTGCAGTATATGCAAATACTACTTTCAGTGCTGAAACAATATCAATGTACCAGGCAACAGTATGGTGCCTTCCGGAAACCTTTCCAACTGCAAATTAAATTAACCAAACAGTTCCCTGCTGTAATTTCTTTGAAACCCTTTAATTACACCTTTGTGCTACATTTTACCTAATATAAGGGTTACCTTAAAGCTAGAGGTACCTGTCTTAACAGGTACAGCTAATTACTATCCAAGCTTTGCACTGAGGAAGAGCTGTTTGAAGAGACGGAGGAGGTAGACAACAGATTTAACTACCTCCATCCTGTTTAATGCACTGTTCTTTTACCTTCAGTTCCCCGGGTCATGGACTGTACAGGAGATTCCGGCAAAAAGGGAAGAGGAAATTACTCCCAGTAAAAAAGTGGCTTTTTTAACAAAGCTTTTCCCTTTCAATTAGCAAGATGGATGATTCAGTTCAGGTTACTGTACACCTACTGTATGAAATGTTTGTGTAAAATGGGGACAAGAGATTTTTTGCACTTACAAACATACAGGACAGGACATTTTTCTACATCATCTATGATAAATACTGAGAAGTATTTAACTGGTTAATACATTTAAAGCAAGTAAAGTGGCACTGTAAAGGCAATAAGGCCACTTCTAAAAGAATGGCACTAAATTCTGTAGGATTATAAAATTAATAGTGAAAGTACATCCAAAATGTACAAAAATTGTACAAAATAAAATAAATGAATAAAATAATAAAAAAAAAAACTAATGGGCCAACTCTCATCTTCATAGACTGATAAACAATGTTGAATCTGTTACTTTTATTTGACAATTGCTCGAAAATTTGTGAAATCGCTTTTCTTTGTATTCAAATTACGTTCTTGTAATTCTTTTAAAAATTTAAATGCTCACAATACCTTATAAAATCCCTTAAACTCCCTGGTTGTGGAGTTTACCTCCCATTTACACTTGTAATCCCTACTTACCTTCAGTAAGTCAGGGCAATGCACAAAGCTGAACAAGATTTTTAATGATTGGATAATGCTAATGCTAATCCCTAAACTAATCCTAACCATACCAAAGAGCACAATGAATACAATACAAAGCAGTCGACAAATAATCAAGAACCTTGCTGGGCACTGTGCATCAACTCAGTAAGTCCCTAACAAGCTTTTTATAGCACAGCAGTACTGGTAATGGGGGGCAAAGTAGATTGTCCCATTTGTTGCAATGCATTTTAGGGGAAGAGGGCCTCACAAATTTAATTATGCGTACAAACTTCAATTGTCTTCGTCTCAACATAGATGTACACTTCAAGGATTGATTTAAACCAATGAGTGGGTAAAGTGCTTTTGTAATTTAAGACAGATGTCCCCATTTAACATTCTTTTTTTGACAAAATACACAAGACCTGTCAAAAAACATACTGACAGCCGTAAAAAGAAGTACACACATTTTTGGTTTCTAAAGTGACATCCTCACCTCTTTCTGATGAAGAAAAGTGATACAAAAAAAAAAATAAAAAACCAAAAAAAAAAAAATAAAAAAAAAAATTTACAGACTTATGACTTACCCTGAGTCATGATCCAGCCCTTGACCTGCTTTGGTTGAGGAGGCAAAGTTAAAAGATCAAAGTATAGGACACCACCAAGTACTTGATATGCTCTCAAATCCACAGTATCTTCATCTTCAAACTCATTCATCTCGTCTTCATCTTCTTCCTCATCTTGACCATCAATCTCTCCCTCTTCTCCTACTTCCTCTTTGGTCTCATCCGATTTGGGAACTTTGTCATCTGAAAGTAATAAATAAAGAACTTTCTGGTTACCATATAAATAAGTATTGGACTTTTTTGTGTCCATAGGCATGGTATGGACAAATTGCAAACAGTTTTTGACAGTTATGTAAAATCACAAACTGCATGTCATCATTTGAATGTGACAGAATAATAAGCATTTCTTTGCATGAAAATGAGAAAACATAGTCAAAAGTAAACTGATAGTTTCACATGTTTGTATAAAACTTAAATAAAGCTGGAGTAGGTATGAGTAATAACAAGGGTTCTTGACCTTCACAACTTTTGTTTAGTTGTGAATATATTGTTTCAACTCAACAGGAGTACTAAAGGTTTGTATTAAATTCTCAGGACAAAATTTCATGACTTTTCAACAACTTAGGTTTTCCAC
>JAIZAY010001313.1:0-16779 GCA_029531755.1 Holothuria leucospilota
CTAAACATGCTCACTTTCAAACTCCTATTTGTACTATCATGGCCAAGTTGGAAGTCACATGCACATTGTTGGGGATCCTGAAAGCAATCATGGCCATGAGGATGCAATGTGTCTTTGGTAGGGACTTCCACCCTATTTCTGAATTCAGCAAATTTCTGAGAAAATCTGCTGTCCTACTTGTTGTGGGGCTAAGGAATGTTCAATGAAGAATATCCTAGTGCAGCCCACATAAAAATATGTCAATTTTGAATGTAGACATGCATATATAGTATGCATAGCCACAGTGCTGGCAACAATCATGATATGGGTCAAATGATGAAAAATGCATTAATTAGTGCCTGATCAGAGAATACAGTAGTGTCTTCAGGGTTAGTGCAAAAGGAGAACGAGCACTGCAGTTACTGTAGCAAAATGCGCCCTCAAATTACTGTCTCATGGGAATTTGCAAGGGCCCAGTGTAGGTGCTAACCAAGGGTTGAAATAAGAATCTTAACACCAGGAGCCACTTTTCCATTAATATGGTCCCTGGTTCATATCTTTCATGTGAGAATGCTGTTGTGCATATCCCTCAATATATATATTTTTTTTATCAGCAAAGCATTCATTTCATTCAGGGTTGGCACTCCCAGGACTAGAAGGAATAGTCAGTCCAAAATCACATTACTGGAAGGACCGACCCTCCTGTCTATTTCACAGAGTAGCAGTGAATCTTGGGACATGATTCACTCCTTGGAAATCTCTTTCAAGAGAAGATTTAAAGGAAGAGATTTTTCTGCCAGAATTTCTTACTATCAACTCTAATTTCATTCAATACTTACTAAAGTCCACACTTTTGGGCAACTTCATTGTAAATAGTGTCAAGAAAGAGGCTCCTCTCTGTCTCTGTCATGGAGTCTCCACCATTGACGAGTTTCATCTCGATGGTTGGTGTCTGTGGTGGAATACTGAAGTTGTTCCAAGAGCCAGTTAAGGGGGTAGGAGACTGTGATGGAGACAGAGGCCCACCAGCAGCCTGTGATGTAGATGGCGGCCCACCAGCACCCTGTGATGGAGATGGAGGCCCAGCGGCAGCCTGTGATGGAGACGGAGGCCCGCCGGCAGCCTGTGATGGAGACGGAGGCACACCAGCAGCCTGTGATGTAGATGGAGGACCACCGGCAGTCTGTGATGTAGATGGAGGCCCACCGGCAGCTCGTAATGTAGATGGAGGCCCACTGGCAGGCTGCGATAGAGACGGTGATGGTGATGATCTTGTCCTGAACGGACCTGCGCTGACGCCAATGTTGCTGCCAACGTCGTCCATAAAGGTGGCCAGTACATTCATCTGCTCCTTGGTCAGTCCAGGTTTTTCACTGTACAGTGTAGAATCAAGAGAAAGGGCATTGAGTTTCGTGTAGGTACAGGTAAGTTGTTTCTGAAGTCCTAACATGTACAGTATACAATGGGACAGCCTACAGTATATATTGAACAACAGGTTACTGTACTGTATGTGCAGCAATTTTCACCATCAGTCCATCATGATGTACAGTCATATATAGTGTTACACATCTAACCTGTTGGTGGCTTAAGGCGATTAACATATTGAACAGTAACAATGCTGCCATAAACTGTTCGATCATGGATTTTATCGAGCCAATAAATGGCACCGTTGAGACAATAGATGATAACCAGGGCTCTATTTCATAAAAGTTAGGAATATCCCAATCTTGGACTTAGGAAGAATTCATTCCTATCTTCATGCTGAAGTTGTTCCTAGGCTAAGGAATTATCTTCGATAGATTCAGAAATGTTGTTATTTGATTTGAAAGGAAATTCACATATAAAAACAAGGTCACTGTTGATTTATCCCTAAATATTTGAAGAAAGGAATGTTTTCGGACGAACTCGTTCCTAAGCGGTTTAGGAACTTTAATTTTGAGAATATTCCTAACTTTTATGAAACAGAGCCCAGGGGAAGAAATTGAAAGTTGATTGGCTGGCGTGGTAGACATAGGCCCCAGAAAACTTTGGATGAGGTTGTGCGTTGCAACTTAGTGATAGACCTCTTAGAGAAGCTTCCTTTGACATAATTTCACTGGGATCGGACCACTAATTTCAGATTCAGGGCCATCTGAAAATGGATAATTACACAAAAAGGAGTGTGTGAAGTCAAATAGCAGTTTTTCATAAGCTGCAGTGCAGAAAAGTCACTTCTTCGTCGTCTTCGATGTGAAAGAAAAAAGTTCCTGACTATGTATAAAGTTCTAAATAGTACCATTCAATCAGAAATTTTATTAGCTTTCAGACGATATCAATCTCGAATAAAATACGAGCCTCATGAGGGGAAAACATTATACATAGTGAGTATTGCTGAAAGTTTGAAACGTATGTAAAAATGATGCCTGCAGCCAGATGAGCTGCAATACGGAAAGGGCACTTTTCGACTTGAGGGAAATTATAGTTCCGGACTGCGTACAAAGTTCTAAACAGAGCTATTCAATCAAAAATTTCATAAGCTTCCAGATTATGATAACCTTGAATCCAACAAATTAGCCTGGGGTGGGGAAAACAGCGATAATGCAACTCCTATGTCAACATCAAGTGACCAGCCACCTGCTGGGCAATGCAGGCAGGACAGTTCCCTCCAGCACATGCAATAAACTGCACCAGGACCTATCCCAGGCAATAAGTCACAATGGCTGCTTGGAGGTGGGCTCTCCCCAGCATCATAAAAATTAATTGCTACCACATGGTTGTCGGTAGATCAGAGAGTGAAAGGGGAGAAAATTACCGCTGGTCCAAGGTAATTCCAGTCCAGAATACCTTCCGGCCTAACACAGCATGAAAACAACTGACCCCACAACTCACCCTGTGCAAATCGTGGTCACATTATCTGCCATACCCAGCATAACAGGAAGCACCTGAACAGCATCTTGTTGTGGCGTTGTCGTTAGTCTGACTTTAGCAGGGCCGGTCACCAAGTCACACTCCTCAATATCAGCATAGTCATCGAAGTCCTTGTCGTAGACCTGTATGTCCCCATCAAGCTCATTTTGGCCGAAAGTCTTGAGCAATGCAGTTAAGATTTTGGACTTCCCAACTCCAGAGGCAGGACCGATGATATCTGTTCGTTTCTGGTTCGAGCCAAATATCAGCAGGAACTTGTGTCTGCAAATTGACAACATATCCGATGAATGCATAGGATTTTTTTGCAGGAATTTTTAATGTCCAATGGGACATGTAAAGCAACATTCACTTGTTCAGCTGATGTATAAATACTGATTGTTCCAATCAACTAATATAATACCTTGTAGGTGATGAGTCAATTGCTTTCCACATATATAAAGTTGTAAACTTGCTATGCAAACAGACAGGCATTGAGCTTCTAACTTGACACACATGTGCTATTGTGACCAATGCCTAACAGTGCCCACCCTGATTACATGGGAAATGTTGCTTCTATTTCTTTAAGTCAATTCAAGTATGGAGGAGTTGGTTACAAAATTTAAAGAGGCCATTGGGAATAAAACACCCCAGCTGCTGATTCGTGAATCTGGCCATGCTCTGCACGTATAGTAGGAGGGTCAATGGCTACTTCATCTAATGCAGCTACTGGAAGCACTTGGTGTGCAAGAAATGTAGTGGTTTTCCTGTACCACTAATTTGAAAGCGGTTTTAAATTTAATGTGATGTGTATGTACATATACAGTATGTAGAGGTCAGAAGCAAATTTGAGATGCTGTTGCCACTGGTCACGTGTAAGGGTCCTGTCCTGTGTGTGAGCCCTGGGTAAGGTGTTTAAGGCTTGTGTCCCAAATGTATATACTGTACTAGACTGTTGGTATGGTGTTGGTGTGGTGTAGACCTGGGCAATAAAGGCAGAATACCTGACCCAACTGGAGAGAGATGAAGAGAGAATATTATCCACTGGATGAGTTGGGTGACTTTGAAGGACAGGAAATCTTACGAGGCTGATGATCTTATGATCGCACAGACCTTTAAGAATAGTGATTGCACACGATGAGAGTCGTAGGCTGGCCATATCTAAAGTACAGAGGGTGTTATTGAAGTGAAGAAGTCAAGAGAGACCAAGGAGAATGGTCAGCATGGTAGAAGTAGGCCAAATTGAACATAGCATGAGGTTGTACGTACTGCGTATTGACTTTGTTTACTGTATGGGTATGGTGGAGGAGAGTGAGCTGTAGGAGAGTCTGTGACCCTTGTCTGAGTAATGCTGGCCTGGATGTTGGCATGATGATGAATATAGTACCCATGGTAGGTAGGGGAGAGTGGAGGTGGTTAAGATTGTTGGGTTAGTTGGAGTGCTGGAATTCTAGGCTATTCCATACTAAGACTAGGTAATACCACTCAGGGGAGGCCCCTGCCAGGGGAAAAAAATTGTCAGAACAAAAAGATAACATTTTTCAATCCACAGCAAGTTTAGCCCGTCTCAAGCTATTTTACCAATTTAACCCGAAACTGGCGGCCAAATGGTTGCAAATTGGTAAAATGGGAATACAAATGTTTGGAAAATTTTGAAATATTGAACACTTGAACTCATATAGCTCCTACAGTATGAAACCACAGTGCTAAATAAATTTTTAGATGCAGTGTAATCTATTCATAGCTTACATGTAGTCAAGTTCCAAACTACCCCTGTACCACAAGTAATTGGCTCCTGAAATACCTGTTTTTGACAGACCTTTGTCAGAAAAATGTTCCGCTCTTCCCTACCCTGAGATTGCCTGAGATGACATGCTACACATACTGCACAGTAGCTCCACGAGTAGGCTAAGCATTTCACACATTCATAACATAGTGTCTCATGGGGATGAGGTGGACGTTGCCAGCTTCATAAACTCCCAATGGATAGTGATCATGTAGTTCATTTGGTGAGAGGAGGACTACTTTCCTCCCCTGCTCAACACTGTATGCATGGAAGTGAGGAACATAATCCATTGTCTCTGCCAGTTTACACAGCAAGAACAGCTCATGACCAACAATGAAACACATATCAATAACTGCAAAACTGTATCCAGGTGCCATTACAACAGCTAGTCCTTCAAAATACTGAACACCATTGTAGGAGGCACTTTTTGCAGAGTACACAGACTCTGTCTGTCCAGCAAGGGGAAGCAACTGACCTTGAATGTCATGTGGCAACAGACGTACTGGGTACATGTCACTGTTACTATGACTTATGAATTCGTCATTTAAAAACGTTGACCTGGTTCGAAAACAAGCTTGCATGTGTTCATGTCGCTCTGCCAATGTCTTGCAGAGATTTATTCGGTTCTTTGTTGGCCTGGAGATCTCTTTAAAGTAATTGTGTTTGCCTTCGAATCGCAGTGTCCAATTATGAACAAGGGGCCCGAAGCACAGCATCATATCTGGATAATGAATTAAATAGTGAAACTTCGGTTTCATTGACTGGTTTGGAAAGACTTCATAATACAATCTCAGAAATTCCTCAATCAACTCTCCAAGAAATTTAGCCAGAGCAGCAGTAACAACCGGAGTGGTACAGTACTCAGTCACGTTCAACAAGCACAGAAGGACTTTCCATTCTGCACACTCCTGTGGAACTAGATGACCAACCATCAGAGGTAACAGTCTTAACAAACACCATGCCTGACAGGCCGTCTGCTTGACTTTGAAGGAATGGATCATCTCAGACATTGTGGATGGCTTGTTGGTACGATCTGAACCTTCATATGGGAAATGTCTGATGCGCTTATTCAGATATGCCAAAGTGAAATAATCCTGATCGACAAGGGCCTTCACAACCTTACATATAGTTTCAGGGATAACACCTTCAAACAGGTCATGAGCAATATCAGGTGGTAACCCTGATGCCACATGGAAATATTGCAAGTCATTGAAAGCTGATTTGGACTTCACACCATACGTGCCAGAGAGGGCAGGATTTTCCTGGATCATTTCTGCCTGCTGATCATACACCTCCTCTGATCTCATTATCAAGCCATCAGAAGAAAAATGATTCTTCAACTCTGCTGTGGTCACATTGCACATTCTGCATATCCTTCCGTGATGAAAATGCGTCTGGAACCCTCCTACCTCATGTGCAGCAAGATTGTCTGCAGAAATAAAAGACACAGATCCATGGAAAGTGTGCTCAGCACCATCCTTCAATATGGTAACTCCCTCCTGCTTAAGTGTCTTCAGATCTTCTAACAAAGGGTACAGCATCTCAGCAAGCCCATATTTCTTCACATAGGAAGAGGGGCATAAAGAAACAAGCTGTATCATCCGTAGATTTGACCGATGCCTTGGATGCAAATTCCCCAGTACAAAGTACATTGCTGAAAACTTCAGCATCTGCACATGAGTTCCCAAGGGATTTGCAACTGTGAAGTCGTCAAAATACAACTGTATTTGCAAGCTAGATGGATCGTTAGAAAAAAACACATTCTTACTGAAATTGAAGCCATCACAGTAGTCTGCTACAACATCAGGAGCTGACCGATGACCTCCCAACACTTCTGCCAAAACATCATCAAAACCAAGCAATGTTCGCAAGGTTTCCAAAATTGGGACATATTGCATTGTGTGTGGCTTGCCATCAACTGCATCATGTCCAAGTACAAATTCCTGAGGCTGAACCAGACCGTAGGAATCGCTCACAAATTTGTGGAGATTCTTTGGTTGTGCGAAGTGGGTGAATGCTCTTTCGAGATCTGATTCTTGAAATGACTCAGCAAGACCACCTTCCTCCAGCTGCTCAACATTAACTCCAGACCTTTGAAGGGTGCCATAAACCTCCTGTTTCAAGCTTTCTCTGTGATCTTTGAGCATTTCCACAAATTCATTAGCCACGAACGAACAAGATGACTGAGATGTTTTGTGTATCTCACGCAACTTCAAGAGAAATGAGGACACCTCAACATCAACATCTGGCTGCTCCTCGACATCTTCTGCTACCTCTAAGCCGAGATCATCTTCGAGTTCATCAAGTGGGGCAGGGGCATCATTGTGAGCACCGTGTATCAAATTTGGAATGTTCTGAATTGAAAGCCAGAACTGCTCATGTTTTGCCTTGATATGTCTCCGATAAGCTTGAATATTCGAGTAATTTTTGGCACAGCCATCTACACCGCAGACTATATTAAATCTTGGATCACTGCTATGTCCAAAACGATAATGTTTGATGAGTTTCTGAAATCTTTTTGTGATGAAGTCACACATGCAGCAAATGAATGCCATGCCTGTTTGCAAACCTGTTACATGTACCTTACTGTACAGCTTGTATAGTACAGTAGCAGTATCAACCTACTGTGAAGAACAAAAAGGTACAAATAACTACCGTAGGCTCTATAATATGAAGATTATGCTCAGTAATAATAAAACAAGGATTGCAATTGCCAGTAAGACTGTCATGAGCTTTGACGATGGGATCATTGTCAGGAATACCTGTGACTGCAGGACCTGTGAACAGTGACACAACAGAACATTCAGTAGTCAAACATTACATTTTCATGGTAGTCACAACTTATCATTGATAGCCTAATGTAAACGCTTAATAAAATGTAATTCCTTTCCGTGCATTTTTCCCCCAAAATACCTACTTTCACATATAGTTTTGACCCAAAAAAGTCATAGACCTGTCCCCAAGACGATAGGTTCTTGTGCTATCCTTGTAGTCATGTCCCATAAACCAGAGGTCCCCAGGGCACCCTGTCGGATTTGGCTTAAATTTATTGAGGGTACAGTACCTCCATATGTGTAACAAATACATGCAAAATTGTAGGCTCCAACTCCAAACCGTTTCCGAGATATGGCCATTTGAAATATGTGTGACACACCCACCTTTGGCAATCATGATGCTTGGATGTGATCTGAGGGGTGTTAATTGGAAGCTGATATTTTGGGAATAAATTGTAGATAGGGGCTAATAATTGCTACCCTGGGTGAATTGCACCTGATCTTCCGGAATATGATGTCGAATGTATCCTACCTATTTTATAATAATGAGCTACTGTTGCAGTTGCACCCATATTCTAGATACTAACGTCTGTGGTCTATACTAGCAGGGACATAGCAAGGCTGTGTCACCTTCACCCATATCCTCAATGCGAGTACATACACCTTACAGGTTTAGCACCTTCCACTCTGATTGATTGGGACTGGTCAGCTCCCTGCTACAGATGATATGTATATTTAGATTGTAGGCCACAGAATAGATGATTTATTAATTTCATAAAAGATGAGCACAAAGAATATACCTGCAACTGGGATGTTCAAACAAAATGTTCAAACCAGATTCCTAACTGATGTCTAATTGACCTTTCACCTCAAATTTCCTGACTACCTCATAGCCATTGTTTCGTGCTTCAGGCAAGGTCTAACATGATCATCCAATATAGGCATAATATGGGAGAAGAGTTTCTGTTTTTTGGCACCAAGAATGACCTTCACTTCAGGGACCTACTGTAACTGCAGGCACTGTAGGGCTATAAAGGGACCCTTCATGACCTCTGACCTCACATCCCTAAACAACTCAATGTGCTATTGGCCACCAAAATAATAGACTTTAATGTTAATCCATTTTGAAGGCTGCAGGAGCATTTGTTTTTTTTTTTTTTTTTTGTTAAATGGCATTTATAATTACGCATAGTGTTTCCAATAAGAGTGTAATGAGCTACACTCTACACTCATCAAATTTGTGTGTTAACTACGAGTACCCTCATGATGCACAAGAAGTCCCCCAAAATTTCAAAAAGTTTACAGTAGCTGCACACACATTGATTGGACTACTTCTCCATATTTCTCTACTGTACATTAGTCAATGTGGGATTGCTGCAGAAAACTTGCTTGTTTATTAAAATCAGATGTTTCATTCTGTTGTTTGAGCAGTTTCCCCCAGGAGAAAACAGACTCAGACCCCCCCCCCCACCATATGCCCGCGTTGCATAATTTCCCAAGTGATCTGCGAATTATCAAGTCTCGACGTTCCCCAGGCGCATCTGGGCACTCACAGGTGATCGCAATGAAGGTCCCCCTTCTTGAGGTTCCCCAAGCCAAAAGGCTGTATCTAGCGATTGGACAAATGCGCGATCGCGCTTTTCACGGCGTGAATCACGTTTTTTGGTGTCCTACTGCATTTTTTTTACATTTTCTGTCAGTTACTCAAATTTTAAATGTCTCCTTGAAAAATGCAGCAAAACCTTTGATAATCAAGGGAGAGGATGTCTCTTATTATAAAACAGGAGTGATCAGCTCATTGATACAGTCTTTGTATGTTGTCATAAAATGGCTGCAAAGTCCTTTCCAAAGGTCCTAAATTGTCTCTATTCACACTGAGCTGTGGTGGAACAGCGAACAGAAACGATCGATTGTGAGGTATATAGTAATAGTATAGCCTGGTACATGTGTGCATTTCAGTAATAATATCGGTACAGCTGTATGTAGCATCAGTGCCAGATCCACGCTTTGAAAGCCTGATTAAATATCCCAGTGTATCAGACCTGTTCACAGTCTTTGTTCGATAGGATAGAATCTGAACTTTCTATTATCAGAAATACCTTCAGAATTCCTCGTTTTGTTTAGCTGTAAGTAACCCATCCCTACTGTCGGATCAGCCCTACAATGAACTGCTCGCATTAAGAAAATATCAGTTCAAGGGATGCACATCGGCACTGTGACTCTGCTGAATACACTTTGGGGTGAAATGGCTCTTACCATTTCGACCCAAACCAATACATAAAGCATTGCGTGGCGACCACTGCGACTACGGGAATTATTTTCAAAATTACTGAGGCAGTTTTTGCAGCAATACATCGATAGGGCATCCTCAGAGTTTTGAAATGTGTAACAGACTTTCGAAATTCAGTGACGGGAAACATTCTCGGCCTTACTAGGGCACAAATTATTCTGCATGTGTGCCACGTGGGTCGCCGATATAAAGTGGCTCTGTGGCCGGTTGTATATCGGAGGCTGATGGCATGCTACTATACTGTATGTACATGTAATTACTGAAGGTGCAGACACGCTTGCGCTTCTCGGCCTGAAAAATCTGAATCGCTGCTGTTGATACGAACATGGCGCGGCGGCAAGGCCAAAAGTTCGGGAAGAGCTGTGAGCCTGTGGCCCGCAGTAGCCTTGCAGAATTAACTCGACAAAAATTAATATTTGTTTAGTTTCGCTGGGGAAAATATAGTCAATTGGTCAGCATACATTTTATTCACAAACTAGACAAAACCAGTGTAGTCTAGCCCAACATTTACAGGGCTGGTCGCAACGAATATGACTGCGGGCCGAGCTGTCGAGTGAGACCGCTTACAACAGGCATGGTGGGTGGCACTTGCGGTAATCATAGCGAGCTGTGATCAACCTCCACAAGTTTCATTGTGTAAGGACACCTCTGCGGACTGCTGCTTTCATGATTTATTAGATCCATTTTTGCATGGGAATTCTGCGATTATGTGTTCATTTATTATAGTTTCAGTGCAGTTGGTGCAGGTGTTTCATTGCTGTTGCGCCGTTTTTAGGGCGAACCGGTACACCGAATCAGCCTGTATTCAAGTGCGTTTTTCATAAAATTCGATCGTGCTTTTTGTGTCTTTTGGAAAATTCTGGTGCGTTTTTTGGCTACCGAAATCGCGCATTTGTCCAACTCCAACCCCTAGCTATATTCATAAACCAAAATGAGCCTACAGCATCCAATACTTAGTCAATTATTTCCCCTCACATCCCAACAATTTAGCGATCAATATACCACTATTATTCCCTTTAATAGGCCTGCCCTATTCAACTTCCTGAACAAGAGTCAGGGCTATTGTTGGTCTCGGCGCAATTTCTGTCGGAGTTTCTTCTCACTTTGCGTCGAACCGATGTTCTTTCATCGGGATTTCTGTGCCGATGCTAGCTATGCTTTCCAGCGATTTGCGATGATTTCCGATGGTTTTGCACACGACGATGTGGGCAACCTCGACGATTCTGTACTGTATACTCTTGACATGCCCCAAAATAACATTTTTGCAAATCCACATGGTCATTTTACGGTCATGACACGCCATATCTCGGAAACTGCTACGTACAAATTTACGGCTAGTTTTTTCTGTGTGGTCCCATACATTATGCAAGGTGTGCTGAAAATAATTTTCAGCGAAATCCGGGAGGACGGCTAATTTCCAATCTGCAGGGTTGACAGAAACTGCTGATGCTGCAGTGACCTTTGACCTTCAATTTATCGATATGCTAACAAGATCCCAACCAATTTTTATTTTGAACCAGTAAATATCACAAAACTAAGGTAGATACAATACAAATATTCATGGGATCTTGTTGGCAGATGATTTTATTTTTATGGGGTTGTAAAATTGACCGTAATCATCGAAATTATTAGCTGGTATGACCTTTGACCTTGATTATTTTCTTGCGCCAATGCTATCCCAACCATTTTTCAGTTCAGCAGTCTAGACACCACAAAACTCAAGCAGATACAATAAAAATATACATGGGATCTTCTTGGCGCACGTTTTTATGAGGCTGAAAAAAGTGCTTTTTGTGCTCCAGAAATCCAAAAGTGCTGAAAATCCTGTTTTTCTACAATTTTTTCAAAAATCATAAAAAATCAAAATGCAGAGATCCCAAGAATTTTATCATTTCTCAGTAGACACAGACAGTGTACATGCAGAGCTACCTTTAAACGAAAAATCTGACGAAGGCGCACAAAGTTACAGAGGCGCGGAAATGCGAAAAATAACGAATTTTTTACCTTTGACCTCGATTATCTCTGTGCACCAACAATATCCCAATGACTGTGCTTGAAATTGCTTTATGGCTGTGAGTCCTTCGATGTAAACTTAACTAATCCCTGGGATCTTCATGGCCCACCAAGTTATAGGCCTAGGCCCTAGGTTTGAAAATACCACGAGGGCACTTTACACAAAAGATTCGGGTTGACGACACGCGAGGCGCCAACATTGTCCCGGAACAAATTGTGAAGGTTTGTGATATACTGTAGCCTAGCCTAGGCATGAAAATGCACTAGTTTCTTTGGGACAAAGTTGGCGCAGAGTTTTGCAGACATTTGAATACCCACTAATTTATGGGCAGTTTCATGAGGTACTTTGTTTTAATTAAATTTCATGATTTGTCTGTGGAGGAACCGAAAGAGCGAGGAGTCTAATTTTTCGGATTTGGTAGTTTGGTACCATAATGTGTCACTGCAATTTTTTATCAAATTTTCTGTAGGCCTAGCCTAAACCCATGAATCACCACTTGGTACACCTTTACAGAGACTGACTCTTAATGAGACTAGCCTAACGTTAGGCCTACACACAAGACTTCGGCCTCTAGCCTACCTTGTACTGTACAAGAATCTAGCCTAGCTTAGGCCTAGGCTATAGCTACCTTGCCCGCTCAAGCATTACCTACTTTGCCTACTTTCCGGATATTTTGTAGTTAAATGCATTCCAAATCTGGGTTCTGATTTCGCCATTTTAAGTCCGATTTTGACCGGATTTTTTGCAGAAATAATATTACCAAGAACATCCGAGTTTGGTGAAAATCGGGCCAACAGGGAAAAAGCGTAGATTTTCGTGTTTTCTCTTATAGACGCTAACACTAATTGCCCCTAGGCTAGGCCTAGTATCAGATGAATTACGGTTGTCGCCTATAGTCTAGGGTACAACCGAAAATCAAACCATTGGCCCTAGGCAGCTAGGGGCAATTAGTGTTACGGGCCTAGGCTTAGGCTAGGCCTAACCTAGTCCGCAGTCTGCTGACCTAGTATTTGGGAAGCTTTGGGGCTTCCCATACTAGTTCAGGGAACAAAGTGTAGGCTACGTCAGAACTGAACTAGGCCTAGGTACCCTAGGCTAGGCCTAACCTAACTCAGTAACTGCTAGTGTTAGGATAGGGCCTAGGCCAAATCAATTTTAACTCACTTAACGTCGGCTTCTTCTTGGTCCATCTTCATACGTTTAGAATAGAAACGGGGCACAAGGAAGTTGATACATTTCTGATGCAAATTTCCAGGAAGGAACGGAACTTCTTTGACGTCAAATTTGCAAAGTGCATGCATGCGGCGGCCACAGTCCAGTCGTCTGCAGTCTAGTGTGCACTATGCACGTACGTACTTGTCGTGTGTACGTGTACACTAGCTAGAGCTAGCTGGCATGCCATGCCAGTGTATACAATGTATGTAATGTCGCCGTACCCGGTCGGCGCGCGCGTAAATTTTGCAGAAATAACAAGGCTCATATGTTTGGGCGGTATTTCATCCGCCGCGCCAGGTCAGAGGTCAGATAACTGTAGAAATCTAGACGTTCGTTGACAGCCTGGGACTAGACCAAGTATCAACAATTTATGAACCCCTGCAGTGTGTACAAAAATCAAACTGGTCTTTGACAAAGACTATAGAAACCTATACAATGCACTGAAAAAAAAGAGTAGGCAAGTAAATTTCACAGCATTGCACGCACCCTTCATATGAATTCGGCCTATCAAAGATGAGATTCACGTTTCACTGTTTCAACAGAAGGTAGGCCTAAATGTTGTGAACTATTGATGCAGTCGTACCAGAGAAATAAACGCCAAGTAAAGCACGTCATATGCGTAGGAAATGGGAGGGGGCGGGCAGTGGCGTCACCAGACTTTTCATTCTGGGGGGACACAAGGGGGGCACAACAGTTCTATGAGGGGGCACAAGTAGATAGTGGCGTATGCAGTATGTTGTGTGAACGCCGGTCTGGGGGAGGGGTCTAAGGGTGTCCCCCTCCACTTTGAAAATTTTTGAAAAATTAGGTGTCCTTAGATGCAATCTGGTGCCACATACGTTACCTTTTTGAAGTAAAATTTCTGTCAAATAATAACGCATTTTTAGGAACTAAAAAAAAAAAAATTATGCATGGATTGAGAAATTTTCATGAAAGTGAAAAACACGTGCATGTGTATTGCCGAATCAACGATCAAATATTCGTTCGATTGTGGACTTTTCAATTAACGTGAAATTCTCATGATCCACAAACTGAGTGATTGGAGTCTTACGGGATTAAAGTGATCATAGAGTTTTGTATCATATATTTCTCTTTTAAAATTTTTTGGAATTATTTTTTTCGAAGAAGAAAATACGGAAAAGTC
Source organism: Holothuria leucospilota (assembly GCA_029531755.1). Lineage (NCBI taxonomy): Eukaryota > Metazoa > Echinodermata > Holothuroidea > Aspidochirotida > Holothuriidae > Holothuria > Holothuria leucospilota. The sequence goes on from JAIZAY010001313.1 coordinate 14,086, forward strand.
TCCTTGAAATTGCTGGCACTGAGCTTGCATTACAATTCGCAACGCAAGTGGCAGGCAAATTCCATGGTACTGTATGTACCAAACAACACCATTCACTGTTTTGGTTAATGAGTCCGCGAGGCAGACATTTCTGCTACACTTTATCACTGTGTATACCGCCTATTGAGGCGGCGAGGATTATGGATAGATTACCAAGACCGATGCTCAGCCTCCGACACAGAGAACACTGTCTGCTTTATGAGATGGGGCCATTTTTTTATTCGAAAAAAAACAAATTGTTGCCTTTTCTTGACCTAAGAAGAATCAAATGATATGAAACATGGTAGTCAAATATTCTAACTACAGAACTTACAGAAGATCTCTACATTTTTTTTCAAAATCTCAGATCTCAGTTGGGGGGCACATGGGGGGCACAAGGTTTTCCAGGGGAGTACGTGCCCCCTGCCCCCCCCCCCCCTTGGCGACGGCACTGGGGGCGGGGGTTCTCCCCCACTCTCAGAAAAGTTTCCATATATAATTAAAAAACTGTGTGGAGGAGCGGAACATTTTGCCCCCCCCGCCACTTTTGAAAAGCTCACGCCATACATTGAAGTACAAATTGGACCTCCGGGAAGGGGTCACGTGATTTAAATAGGCCTACCCCAAGTCATAGCGAGTGATCGTTTAAAGGTACATATGTCATATATGCCCTGTACTGGGAAGAAGAATCGACGTCTGATCTGTTGAGAAGGAGTATTTGTTATCAAAGAAAACACCGCCGAGCCCAACTTAGGCCTATTGTAACATGCACAATCTGCCCAAAAGCAGCTCGCGAACGTATATATATTAGATACAGGCCTGTGGGACGCTTCAATATTCCACGAGTCGGTTTGCATTTTTACTGTTATAGAATGCACATCCTAAAGCGTCAAATCTGACTATGAGACTACAGGGCCGTAGCCTGCATTGAAGCAAGGGGGCAACTGCCCCTCCCCCCTGAGATTTCCATACACTTAGTGCTAAAGGATGGTGACGCTCTACGGGCAGTGCCTTAACTGCCCCCCTAGGGATTTTGCCCAGGCTACGGCCCTGGACTACCCCCGCTCCAATAAAGTAAACCCCAGTCCCACAACTCAAACTGATTTGGGATAGGCCAGTCCGTCAATGCCTAGTTTGCTCGACTGGTTTAGCGTGGATGAGGAAACTAGTCAGTGCGCTTTTGACTTCGGATAAACTAGTCAAGCCCGTATTCCACGCTAGTCAGAGCCCTATAAACTAGTCAAGAGATCTGAAACGAGGCTGTGGAGCCGTGACTAGTTTCCCTGACGAGTTAAGACTGTCGGTTCCGCCCTGACTAGTTGCTGGACTAGTTATAAACTAGTCCAGCATCGAATGACGAGAATAGGATTCTGTGTGTAGTATATACAAATATTATGAAATATATGCCCCGCAATGTCATAATCTAATACACAAGTTTTCTTCAAATCCCTCCTCACCAATTCCTCGACGACATCATGGATGCCAGGGCTTCGGGTCGCTGGCCCGCCGTCGGAGAGTCTGCCGCCCTCCCCCTCGTCAGGCAAATCCTGGCGCTACCCCTGACGCCGCGCCAACCGACGGTCGGGCTCCGCTTAGATAACGAGGCAACCAAAAATCCCATGCATGCGATTAAGCCTACCAGTTTAATTTTAAGGCCCCATACCAAAATACTTTCAGAAGATTTCAAAAAGAGACTTCAAGTTTTCTTTATTGAACACAAGCGAGCAACTTTGAGTGAGTGACTGTGAGTGCTTAGAGAGAGCACAACAAATGGCTGAATGCTCCGAACTCCTGACGCCCAAGATCGTTATCGGGCTGTATAGCATGCATCTCTCACAAGGAGGGAGACAACTTTCTGACAGGAAATTTATCATAAAATTTTTGACACAGGAAATTTCAATGAAAGCTTGTTTTTATACGGATCAAAGAGCCTAGGAAACGCGTGGGAAATGCCATTTCCTGCAATCTGGGGGTCTTCCGGACCAAAAATTTTCTCTGTACGCTTCGCGCCAACTCATGGAGGCGCTCCGCTTAGATAGTAACTATATCGCTAAACCCCCCCTTTAGTCAAAACCTGCATCCGCCCCTGGGGTGTATAGGTGTATACAAAGCCCAAAATTTTGCCCAAAGAAATTAATCAAAGACCATTTTTGACGTGTCATATTTCTTTATGACAATACTACCAGTAGTCATCATAAGGCGAAGATTCGGTTTAGTCGGGACGTATTCGGGCAGCTATGTGTGGTCACGATTTTGCATTTTTCAATGTGAGCCACCGTCAATTGTGCAAAACTTGCTACTTATAGGCTGCAGTGCTTTTAACCCCAAATCGGGCAACGGTAAAAGTATCTTTTTCTTCAATTTCACATATCAATTTAGTGTGAGAAAATATTCTCATAAGTCCGCCTGAAAATTCTTCAAAGCCATCTTGGAACGTGACATACCGGTTTTTCTCAGAAGGTGTTAGTAGTAAACTCAGTAGCAGCGCACTGGGGGGGGGGGGGGGGACGGGTGGGCCATGGGCCCCACCTCTATAAGTTGTCGGAGGAAAATCAACTGGTCGGGGGAAATCGGGAGCAGTCTGACCTACTCTGGCGGAGCAACAGGCGCGCTCTCCCATGTGTGTTTTAATATGCTTCAAAATGTTTCAAATATAGCACCATTTTGCATCTCAGC
>JAIZAY010000899.1:0-26262 GCA_029531755.1 Holothuria leucospilota
ATCGTACTTCATCTAAGATGTTACTTTTTACTGAACGTGACAAAAACTTACGCCTGTAATCATACTAATTGATGCCAGTCCAAAAAAGAAGCCTTTGAAACTTAATATTTTCAAGGTACATGCCCTACTGAGACTTTAGCTGATATGCCTTTATTCATAGTGCCTATGTACAGTATACAAAGACTGGATAAGGCATTGGAACTCTGTATTCAAGTGCATAACACTTTACCCATACTTGGAGAAATACACTGTACCTGCATGTCAAAACACAGGATTTTCTCCAAGCACAAGATACACTAACTCATACCATTTCCGTAAAGATTTTTCAAGTTATTGCACTAAAAAGGATTTATTGACAAATACTTGCAAACAGAAATTTTGTGGAAACCAAAGCTGTGATACAGTATTCCTAGCCAGAATTGCTATTCGAGTGTCCCCTCCGCAACACACAGTTTATGTGGACCTTGCTGTCTTACTTAAGTAAGTGTTATCACCAACAAATTTAACATTGGAGAACTATCTTGTATAAACTTTCAATCTGCATTAAAATTATCCACAATGCTTTCTCAAGACAGTATAATGGCTAAGAAATAGCCGGTAAATCATTTTGTGTGTTGCGGAGGGGACGGTCTCTACTAAGAGTCTCTGTGACTACATACCATAGCTTACCCACATTCCCTCTAAAAGCATGTAAGTTTCTTAATATGGGTTCCAAGAATGAATTTGACTAAACCAAGTACCCAAATCCTTCTTTTAAACTGAACCTTGACTCTCCCAGTATCTGTTATCCTATGCTGATATCCCCTCCGCAACAAAATGTCCCCTCCACAACAAAAAGTTGACTTGGACCACAGCGTTCTTACAGCACTTCTTAATGTTGTAGATAGTATTTACCCAATGTAGTCAACCACCTATAATAGAATCCACAATTTCATTTTAAAACAGTACTTTACTGAGAAATGACAGGAAAAACCATGTGCAAAATGTTGCGGAGGGGACATTTCACCCGGAATTTGTGCGATGTTTTAACTCTGTTCTCCATTACCCTTCCTCTAGTCATCTTAAATCGAGTACTTACATATATCCCTTGGCCTTTACTTCATAGCAACACACAAGTATAATTTCCACCATCTTTAGATAAAACACAGGATGATATCAAAATTAGGCAAAATTTGTCCCCTCTGCAACAAAGCTTACAACAAATTGCTTTTTAAGTGCATCGAAACGGCACATACAAACAAAAAACAAAACTCAAACCGGATCGGACAGGAACATAAAGGCAAAACTATCCACACACCACCAAATCAAACAGAATATTATGTTCATTACAACAATAGAACCACATACACACTGACAACCCAAATACCCCACAGACCAACCTCCCCCCGGCCACACTAAAAACAAAGACCACACACCCAAAACCACACACCCAAAGGCAACACCACGCCCGAAGGCAACACCACGCCCGAAGGCAACACCACGCCCGAAGGCAACACCACGCCCGAAGGCAACAGCACGCCCGAAGGCAACAGCACGCCCGAAGGCAACACCACGCCCGAAGGCAACACCAAGCCCGAAGGCAACACCACGCCCGAAGGCAACACTACGCCCAAAGACAACAGCACTTAAAAAGCACCGGGGCAAATACAGGTGCACCTTGCCCAAGGGTGCCCCGGAGGCAGTTGTGGCAAAGGGTAACCTCATTACTCCCACGTTTAAACAAACTCCACAACCGGATGCAGTTTAAAGTCCTACCCAGGACTTACAACAAATTTGGCCAAATTTATGCTTTTCCTGGCAAAAAAATGAAGCCATGCCTACTTTCACCCTTAAGAAATTAAAAAATTCACATGTTCTTGCTTTCCACAACAAGAAAACTTTTTGGGTGAGAAGTATTTGAAAATTGAGTGCCTTGGTTGACATTAGTGTGGAGTTGCCCAGGTATGTTAAGACTGTCCTGGTGACCTCACATGAAATTTGACCTTGGAGACCTGACATGATCTCTGATCTCCACCAGAGCAATAAAGTTCTTTCTCTTATTGTATCTAATGAAATTTTTCAGTTTTAATTCTGGTGACCTCAAATGACCTTTCACCTCTTCCAAAAACAACAGGCTTCTTCAAAACAACAAATCCATAAACCAATTAAACATGATACTATAAGTGCTGGTCAGGGCTTTAGCCAGGATAGTGAGCTCAGGGAGTCCAAACAGTAAATTCTAGTGATATTTGTACATTAAATGTAATTACATATGGGGGCAATCCAAAATTTTGGGAGTCTAAAGGACTCCTGGACTGCTCTCTGCTTAAGTCTTGGTGCTGGTCATTGCTACTGTTCCTTGAGATCTTCTGTTTACAATGCGCCTTTTCAGGCCTTTTCCTCTCAATGACAAATCTCTCTACCACATATGAAGAATGCTAGAAGTCCAATCCAATCAAATTTGGTGGGTGGGGGTGGGGAGAAAGTTTTTGCCTGTATCTCCCCAAGTTCCTTGTCAGTAAATGTGTTTGCTAATTTTGAGGTGCATAAAATAGCCCACACTGAGACAGAGTTTTAGCTAAGCCATTTTCTCAATGTAACATTTACTGGTTTTTGACCTGGGGGAGGGGTCTAAGGGAGGGGGCCCCCCTCACCTTTGCAGTGTTCTCCACAGATTTTCAAGAGAGGGGGGGCCTCAACTCATCACTAGACATATTCAGTGTTCGATTTTAACGGTAGTCCTGGTGCCCGAGACAACCAAAAATTCTGCAGGACTACCAGATGCTACAAAAACAAGTGCGTGAGGTTGTCCGTCGGGACAACCAAATCTTTTGAAAGACATTCATGTCTACATTAGCAGAGCAGTAAATTGCGCGAACAAGGAACTTTAGAAATCCAATCACAAAATTTTACTTGCAAAATACGGTGATCACGTATGCATACTACAACTTCCCACATAGTCACTGCATCGAAATGTGACTATTGAAGAGTGCCCCGGACGAACTCCATCAGGCCTGCACTGTACACCGAGGAGGTGAATTTCTCCGTGGAAGCTACAAATATTAACCCGCAATTTGAACTTATACCTTTACTTTGTTCACCATTTTGTATTAATGCACGCCATGTTTCCATCACAAGAAACTAAGCTACGAAGGCAGTCCTTTACACTCATAGGTAAAGAATGCAGAAATTACAAAGACTTAACTTTTGATCCCGATTTCACATGTACGTACTTAAGCTGAAAATAGTTTGAAAAAGTAAATTAAGCTCTTGGTATTTCCTTAGTGATAGTTTCATTGTATCAGTAATCATGTACAAAACTTTTTGTAGTCCTCAAATGAGGACATTTTAATCCCGAAATTTACATAGCTCTGGATCACTTTAACTAGTGCACTCTGTACACATATGGCATAGGCGATTTCTGGGCGATTTTGGTGGTTTGTGTTGTTGGTGTTCGGTTTTTTGGTTGTTGGCCATATGTAGTGATCCTTTCGCCAGTCTGGCCGTGTCCGTTTTTCGCACGTAAAAAGCATATGGCATAGGCTATAGCATCACTACTTCCAAGACCCTTCGTCAGAAATTTCGAAAGAAAAAACCTTAAATGGACAATATGGCCAAAAATAATTGGATGGCATGTTTAAATGACTCTGAAATAACCATCAGAGACATATTCGCAAGATTTACTCCAGCAGGTTTTCCTTGCGAGGTGCTTTTCTTAAGAGTGGCATTGCAATTGGCCTTAGCCTAACATGTAATATATATGTACAGGTCTACACTACGAACCTAACCTAAGGCTGTATTTCTGAAGAGTTATCACAATGAACTTTACTAGTCCAAAGGAGAACATAGCCTACCATTTTCTAATGTTTTTTACTTTTTGCATTTATAGGCCATTCCTTAATATTCTGCGTCTCTTCTTACGTGTTGCTGAGCATTGTTTGCTTGTCAACGGTTCTCACAATAAATCTAATATCAAAGAGCATTTTTTCCTAAGGGGGGCCTATACCTTAGTGTTATGAGAGAGTGGCACAAGCTCAAGATTCCATTGTAATCTAAAACCAAAGGAGCTGTTGGGACCTGATACTACTCAAGTGCCTTATCAATCATACTCAAATTTCCAATCAATCATAGATGAGTTCATACAATTGGGGATGGGGGCAAATCCAACTTGCTAAGGTCAATGTCCCCCAACGACCCTTACCCTGTAAGAATGTCATCAATTTTCCACAACATTGGGTATTGTCACTATAGTTTTAGTATGGCCTGTGAATGTTGACCAGTACTGTTGAAGAGGGGGATCTCATCGCAATTAATGAATTGTTTTTTCCCCTCCGTGGCACCGGTCCCTTCCCCTCAACCTTTCAGAAAATGCCAATGTCTTGTTTTGGGTGCTAGCTGCTTGCCCCATAAAATTAGTAATCACACACTGCTGTATAGGCTATTGAGAGAGCACTTCCATGGATATCTGGGATTTCTTATTCGGTGTATTAAAGTGAAAGCCACTAAATTTGGGGACACATGGTGATGTGCTTCCAATTCCATGATTGCTACAAAGAGTAGAAGTGGGACTACCTTATTTTGTGCAGGACAACAAAATTTTACAAAATGGTAGTCCTTTGGACAACCATTGCAAATTCCTTAAAATCGAACACTGATATTGATAATTGAAATGCTAAGTGGTACAATTTTTTTTATTTTTTAGGGGGGAGTCACTATTTTCAGGGGGCCATCATTTTTTCAGGGGGTGGCAATTTTCACAAGGGGGCGGGCCGCCCCCTAAACCCCCTCGTGGAGAACACTGCTTTGAAAATTTTTGGAATTTGAAAGACCTGTGCCTAGATCGCAAATGATGCAATATTTGAGTGGACTTCTGCCCAAATGAGGAACCAAAAAATCTTGGTGACAAATGCACAGAATGCATGGAATCAGTCTACTTTCTGAACTTTGAGATAAAAGAAGGGACATTAATATTGTTTCACAAATAGGGGCTGACTAAAACATGTACCGCTGACACCAAACCACTACATGCGGGTGAAGCAAAAAAAATTTGGGGGCATTTGAACAGAAATTTGGGAACTTGGCAGAAATTTCAGGCAATCTTTTCACTTTTACTATATCTCTGCCGTAATCTCACTGATCAGGGGTCAAAATTCCCGCTGTTCCGAGAACAGTACTTTTCGTGCCGGAACAGCAACTTTGCAAAAGTTACTGTTCCGTGGAAGTGTTTTTCTAAGAGAGGAACAAGGCAGACATACACATATTCTAATGTCTGAAAAAGTAATCACGATGGGAAAAACCAAAATTCCTCGCACAATTCTGGCTTTAGTATGAAAAACAATCTCATTCAAAATGGACTATGATCAATAGAAATCGGTTAGACGTGTACGTGTCAATGCAGAAAACTTTTGTCATTATCGCCCTGGCCTGCAAGCGAAAGTCATTTTACATCACCCCTTGACTTACGTGGTACGTTCCAAACGACCGCTTACTTATCTTTGATATTCCTTCCACATGTTGCAGGCTAAAACTTGTGCCGAGGGGGTTATGTAAAAATATTCCCTCCAAGCTCGTAACTAAGTACCAAAACCTAAAACGACTTAAAGCAAGTCTGACTGCTGGTATCGCACTTACAACGTCAATGGGTGGGTTTCGTCTCGCTAAGATGTGAGACTGTTCCCATTGACTTACTGTATGAAATCATCGCTGAGTTCAGTTCAGGTCTTCGACGGGAGCAGACGTGTTTTCGTTTCGCTCTCGTCGTTTTGCCGTGCTCAACTTGTATCACTGTGTGATAGCTATACTATTTATTGCAATTGTGCTCAAAACCTTATAGCGTGCTTCATCCTAAATTTTGTCCTTTGGAAAATCAGTTCAGGTCTTTGACGAGAGCAGACGTGTTTTCGTTTCGCTCTCGTCGTTTTACCGTGCTCAACTTGTATCACTGTGTGATAGCTGTACTATTTATTGCAATTGTGCTTAAAACCGTATAGCGTGCTTCATACTAAATTTTGTCTTTTGTAACACCTGGTCAGAGTTTTTGATTCCTTGCCAAAGGCAGAAGGAATCTATGCGATGGTGATGTCGTGTGTGTGTGTGTATGTATGTATGTGTGTGTGTGTGACGCTTTGCTTGTAAACACGATATCTCAAGAAGGGTAACTATGACTGAGCTCATACTTGGTGTGTAAGTTGGTCATATTGAGTAGATGATCCCTATTGTTTTTGGTGGAGGTCAAAGGTCATTTGGGGTCAGGAGAGGTCAAAATGTCAAAACTTTGTAAACACGATATCTCAAGAAGGGTAACTGTGACTGAGCTCATACTTGGCATGTAGATTGCCCATATTGATTAGATGATACCTATCGTTTTTGGTAGAGGTCAAAGGTCATTTGGGGTCACCAGAGGTGAATTGGTAAAAACCTTGGGAATTATTTGTAATTGTTTGTAAACACGATATCTCTAGACAGATAAATGTGAGGGATCTCATACTTACCATGTGGATAGCCCATATTTAGTAGATAATCCCTATAGTTTTTGGTAGAGGTCAAAGGTCATTTGGGGTCACCAGAGGTCAAAAGGTAAAATCTTGGGAATTAATTGTAAACACGATATCTTAAGGATGGTAAATGTGAGGGATCTCATACTTACCATGTGGATTACCCACATTGAGTAGAAGGAGCCTGTCTTTCTTGGTGGATATCAAAGGTCATTTGAGGTCACCAGAGGTCAAATGGTCAAACCTTGGGAATTAGTTGTAAACACGATATCTCCAGACATATAAATATGAGAGATCTCATACTTACCATGTGGATAGCCCATATTAAGTAGATGATCCCTATTGTTTTTGGTATAGGTGAAAGGTCATTTGGGGTCACCAGAGGTCAAATGGTAAAATCTTGGGAATTAATTGTAAACATATCTCAAGGGTGATGAATGTGACGGATCTCATACTTACCATGTGGATTACCCACATTAAGTAGATGAAGCCTGTCTTTTTTGGTAGAGGTCAAAGGTCATTTGAGGTCACCAGAGGTCAAATGGTAAAATCTTGGGAATTAGTTGTAAACACGATATCTCCAGAAAGATATATGTGAGGGATCTCATATTTATCAGGTGGATAGCCCATATTAAGTAGATGATCCCTATTGTTTTGGTATAGGTGAAAGGTCATTTGGGGTCACCAGAGTCAAATGGTAAAATCTCGGGAATTAATTGTAAACACGATATCTTAAGGATGGTAAATGTGAGGGATCTCATACTTACCATGTGGATTACCCACATTGAGTAGAAGAAGCCTGTCTTTCTTGGTGGATATCAAAGGTCATTTGAGGTCACCAGAGGTCAAATAGTAAAACCTTGGGAATTAGTTGTAAACACAGTATCTCCAGACACATAAATGTGAGGGATCTCATACTTACCATGTGGATTACCCACATTAAGTAGATGAAGCCTGTATTTTTTGGTGGAGGTCAAAGGTCATTTGAGGTCACCAGAGGTCAAATGGTAAAATCTTGGGAATTAGTTGTAAACATGGTATCTCCAGAAAGATATATGTGAGGGATCTCATATTTATCAGGTGGATAGCCCATATTAAGTAAATGATCCCTATTGTTTTTGGTATAGGTGAAAGGTCATTTGGGGTCACCAGAGGTCAAATGGTAAAATCTCGGGAATTAATTGTAAACACGATATCTTAAGGATGGTAAACGTGAGGGATCTCATACTTACCATGTGGATTACCCACATTGAGTAGAAGAAGCCTGTCTTTCTTGGTGGAGATCAAAGGTCATTGGAGGTCACCAGAGGTCAAATAGTAAAACCTTGGGAATTAGTTGTAAACACAGTATCTCCAGACACATAAATGTGAGGGATCTCATACTTACCATGTGGATAGCCCATATTAAGTAGATGATCCCTATTGTTTTTGGTAGAGGTCAAAGGTCATTTGGGGTCACCAGAGGTCAAATGGTAAAATCTTGGGAATTAATTGTAAACATGATATATCTGAACGGATAAATGTGAGGGATCTCATACTTGGATTACCCACATTGAGTAAATGAAGCCTGTTTTTTTTTTGGTGGAGGTCAAAGGCCATTTGAGGTCACCAGAGGCCAAATGGTAAAACCTTGGGAATTAGTTGTAAACACGATATCTCCAGACAGATAAATGTGAGGGATCTCATACTTACCAGGTGGATAGCCCATATTAAGTAGATGATCCCTATTGTTTTTGGTATAGGTGAAAGGTCATTTGGGGTCACCAGAGGTCAAATGATAAAATCTTGGGAATTAATTGTATCATCTCAAGGATGATAAATGTGAAGGATCTCATACTTACCGTGTGAATTACCCACATTAAGTAGATGAAGCCTGTATTTTTTGGTGGAGGTCAAAGGTCATTTGGGGTCACCAGAAGTCAAATGGTAAAATCTTGGTAATTTATTGTAAACACGATATCTCAAGGATGATAAATGTGAGGGATCTCATACTTACCATGTGGATTACCCACATTAAGTAGATGGAGCCTATCTCTCTTGGTGGAGGTCAAAGGTCATTAGAGGTCACCAGAGGTCAAACGGTAAAATCTTGGGAATTAATTGTAAACACGATATCTCTTAACAGATAAATGTGAGGGATCTCATACTTACCAGGTGAATTGCCCATATTGAGTAGATGATCTCTATCATTTGTGGGTGGAGGTCAAAGGTCATTTGGTTTCACCAGTGGTCAAAAGTTCAAAACCTTGTAAACCCGATATCTCAAGATATGTAACTTTGAAGGATCTCATATGTAGCATGGGGATTGCCCATATTGAGTAGATGATCTGTATTGTTTTTGGTGGAGGTCAAAGGTCATTTGGGGTCACCAGAGGACAAAAGGTCAAAACATTGAAAACATGATATCTCAAGAAGGATACCTGAGGGATCTCACACTTGACATGTGGATTGTTCGTATTGTGTAGATGATCCTATAATTTTTCTTTTTCGTGCAAGTCAAAGGTCATTTGAGGTCAAAAAAGGTCAAAATCTACTGAACATGATATTTCAAGGAGGGTAACTATGAGGGATCTCATACTTGGCCTGTGGATTGTTCATATTTAGCATGTAAGTCATTTTGGGTCACAAGATTTCAAAATGTTTTTACTTTATAACATGATATCTCAAGTGGGAGTAACTGTGAGGTATCTCATGCTTGTCATGTGGGTGATTCATGTGTGTTACAATATATCCATATGGCAAGGAATCACTAAGCCTTTTGGCTTTCTGGTTTTTCTCATCATTCCGTGGCCCCGAGCCACACAAACTGTTGCTATGCCCGGAGGTCGGGATAGCACAATTGTTGAGTTGGAGTTTTCGTCTGGGGTGAGCGTCCCTCCCCCACAGGCGTTTATTGTGTTAAAAGACAATGGTGTCGAAATTAAAGAAATTGGGATGTTGCAGGCGCTTGAGGCCCGCAATACGTATGACCATAAGTTTAAGTCTGATTCTGCCCGTGTTAAGGGTGTGTCATGCCTGAAGGGGGTAGAGGGGCTCACTGTCACCCCATATGATGGCTCTGTGGCGGTGACGGTGCTTTACCTTCCCTTCGAGGTCGATCAGCGCCTGGTTGCGAGGGTTCTTAGTCAATACGGAACTGTCTCTGAAATGCGGTGGTGTAAATATACTGTGGGTGACTTGAAAGGTATATTTAATGGCAAGAGACAGTTCCGTATGGAACTGGTGAGGGACATTCCATCGTTCCTCTTCATAGGGGGTTCCAAGGCCCACATTAGGTACTTTTGCCAGCCCCGTACCTGTTTTAGATGTGGAGAGGAGGGGCACGAAGCCAAGTCGTGTCCCAACAGACGTTGTGGAAAATGTTTGCAGTTGGGGCACGGCAAGGCAGAGTGTCCCAACGAGGTACGGTGCAACCTCTGTGGGGAGGAGGGACATGTTTTTGGTGCCTGCCCCACATCGTACTCTGCCCATGTCAGTGCCGATGTGGGGTCGTCACCCGAACCCTCGCAAACAGGCCCACAATATTCAACCCAGGAATTAGAGGAGGAGGCACTTGAGATTGAGCAGGACTTCCTTGCCTCCAAGCAGTGTGAGGGGGGTACTGGGACTCCTGAGGCAGACTCTCCGCCATCGTTGGCAGCGGCACCCAGTCAGGTTGAAATAATGATATTAGAGGAGGACCTCGATCTGTCCTCAGACTCGGCGATGTCGGATGGCGGGGAGCGTGCCTCAGAGCCTCCTCCAAAGGATCCACCTTCGGGGGAGGGTTGGTTTGATTTGTGTGAGGGGGAGGGGCCAGAGTCTGCACTAAAGAGGTCGGCTTCGGGCGAAATATCAGACAGGGGAACCCATCACTCTGGGACGACCGTACCGAGCCCACGGATTAAAAAGATAAGGTCCCAGTCAGAGTATTTAGTGTGAATGGTTTTGCCTTTGTTTCCCCGTTTTCTTTTGGGGTTTCTGTTCTGTTTGTGTCTGTGCCCATGCATGCCACAAAGTTTTTTGGTAGTTCAGTGTAAATAGGTTTGCTTTGTTCCACATTAGGTCCGCCCGGCTACAAGCATGTGAAGAGCACATCACATTGTTAATACTGTGTAAATAGTGGGGGTTGGCCACATGAATGCTGACCTGGTGTATATAGTTGTCCTTGTGTTTCATGTCACGTCCGGAGCACGTAAGGAGCACCCATAGTTCCAAAAAGCATTGAACAGACTCAACCTGAACACTCTTCTGTTGATGTAAATGGGTATGTAAATAGTTTTGCCTAGTGAGATTGTAAATAGTCCTATGTAACTAGTTTGGGTTCGGGGTGGTTTTGTACATAGTTATCGCAGAAATTTTGTTTGCTAGCGCAATGTACAGAATTCTGTAAATAGTTCACCTTTGCTGTTTTGTCCGGTCAGGTTTAAGTTCTTCGTTTCTTCGTGCCCGTTTCTACGTACGTAAAAAGCTAGCTGAACCAACGTTACGGCGAAGGACAAAGCTAGAATGATTTTCACATGAATTTGCAGCCAAAAATAGACATGACTGTGTACGCTTTTTTGTTGAAGAACAGATCTCATTATTTAGCTATAGGCCCATTCCACAGGAAGTGGTCCCACAGACCAAAAAATAAAATTAGTGACACAGATTGATGGTGTTATAATTTAAATTGGAAAACACTTCAAAATTTATGTACCAACTCTTTTTTTCTTCTAATTTGCATGGAAAAACATATTTTGGCGATATTATGAAGCATGTCCAATGATAGTACCCAAATGTTGCAAAAAGGCAAAATTAGTGAATAATTAAAAAATGTCACTTATTTTACAATGTATGCAACAAATTTATTCAGTTAATGTAACTTTTGTGTTAAATAAGTTGATTGATCATTTTTCTGCAAAAATCCATGAATTTGATTTTTGGGGAAGGAGGACAACCAAATGAATGCAGTGTCGCGACGACATGACTGGGGTACACGTAACACACGTAACAAAAAAAAACTAATAAAGTTTTCTCCTAGCCTGCCATTGAGTGAGGAATCAACTTTATTATCTTTTTTAAAATTAACTTAACATCCTTATTACTTTGATCCTTAGAAATCATTAATAAATGCTTTCATGTTATAATAATGTTACAGTTAAATGTTGTAACACATGTAACGTTTCATGATTTACATGGGTAGTGTTTCGGGTGTTACATAGTCTAAAATTAGCAATATTCCATAAAACATATTAACTAACAATGTTGTGAGACTTGAAATGTTGCATTATAGTCATAAAAGCATTGAAAATGCTTCGCAAAGCAAAAGCAATTATATTTTGACCTTTAAAATTACAGATAATGGAAAGTGACCAGGTAAATGCCTGTCAAATACATGTAACACACGTAACGTGGGATGGGCTCGGAGACTGTGTTTCACACAGTGCATAAGTACTGCAGCAGTACCATTGAAGTATAATTTGTTGTCTTTCTATCGCCAATTCAGATTGTAGGGTTGTGTTTAGCCTCCAAAATTTTTTGTGGTTTAAGTTTTATTCAGAAGAAATTCAGACAATGTAACACACGTAACAAAATTATGTAACACATGTAACACACAATTATTCATTTTTTAAGGAAAATAAAAATCTGCAGCTTTTTTACTAATATAAATTGTTATAAACAAACAGTTTTCTTTTTAAAAGCACAGCTTTGTATTTTAAATTTCTACTCAATTCAGACAATTTTTGACAAGAAAATAAAAATTGAAATTTTTCATATTGTCTGATGTAATACACGTAACGCAATGTTTTCACCCCGCCCCCACCACAGTGTACCACTATCATCATTTGTTAAATATTTTCTAAAGAATATACCTCCATAGCAAACATTTCCATGTGAAATGTATAAATGTTAATACTACCATGGTACAAAATTTCTGAAAAAAGGGTAAGAAAATGCTTGTGAAATGTAACACTTAACGTGGAATGGGCCTTTATCAACGTGTGCATACTATCTTTTGGGGATCCAAAGTACAAAAACGATGTTGGCCAAAATTTTATGTGGATTTAACCATGTAGAGGTTTTAGTCGGGCAGAACCCCCTTCTAAGAAAACAAAGATGGCAAGAAAGAACGTGACAGGGAGTACAAACAGAAACGGGAGCAAAAATTTCAGTCAGGTTGGCGGGACAAATATCCATGGGTGCGCTAATAAATTGCTCTTCTACTGTACAATATGAAAACTTCGGAACAGTAAAATCTAATCCTGAACAGTAGTTTTGGAAAAAGCACTGTTCCGTGGAACAGTGGCGAAAAAATTAAATTTCGACCCCTGCTGATTCTGTGCCCCTAATTTTTGTCGTTTCCTGCACCCTCACCTTATATGGTGAAGTACCATCTGATAGTCCTATTTTGATTCTAGTGAGAGGGGAGGATCAGACCCTGTGCAGGCGATCAAAAGTTGTAGTGTAAATGCTCTGGGATCAATGGTGACCCAAGATGAACGGTAATTCAATGTAAATTTTCTGGACGTCACTTCCGCTGAAGCACTCATGCATGGGGGAGGATCCGAGTATGATACAAGTGTAAATGCACCATAATCAAGCCATAGACATGTAATTCGATATACTGAAAACATCAGGCGATCAGATCCAGATCTAGGTAAAAGCATCCTAGGTGACTAATGAAGTGAAAACCATAAGACTGTTTACTCTTTTGCCACAATAGACCCTTTGAGATGGCTAGCTCACTCTTGTCATAACAGGGTCTAGGGAGGAAGATAAACCACCCATGCATGAAATGCAAGTATCAACAGAATAGTCAGCCAAATAATCCTGTTTTACAGTACATTGAGCAGGACCCCACAAACTTTGCAGGTGGAAAGACCAGTAGTCTGTTTGGAGATTTTAACAATGTGATACTATCTGCCTTGATACAGAATGATTGCATACTGTAGCTACAGTATAGCACAGTAAGCCCAAGCATGCAAGCACTTTACCCACTAAATCAATGCAATAATGTGTACGCATTAGGGCTGCCACGATAATCGTTTTTCATTTATCCATATCGCCAACATTTCCACGACGATATCGCTATATCGCATACCTAGCACTGTAGCCAATTAACATATGCCATGAACATTCTAGTAATTGTGTCGTCGCTACCAAGGAAGTACATAGTACATTGAACAGACCCAAGAGAATGCAACTTTATGCTCAACGTTTCTTCAAAAATCCATTTATTTCAAGACCTACAATCCTGGACAAAAATGATGGGACACTTTGGCACAAATGTAGCAAAATACTTTGACAAGTTCGCGGTCTTCAAAAATCCCCCCCCCCCCCCTTGATCAATGTTGTCCCAACCCAAAGATATTCCGAATTTAAAGAAATTCAACATTGAACGGGGGAGTGGAGGTACTGTCCCATGTATTTTTGTCCAGGATTGTCTGAACTACTGTACAAGTCTATGGGAGCATACGAATATACGTTGCAGCAGAGAAACGTTCATAAATTGTAGGACAAATTTACGAGCTATGATCGAAAATGAAGATAATGAGTAATTAAAGATTGCAGTTAATTATTAATTTGGAAATCGAGGAAACGTGGATTTAAGTTGGGAAGGTGGAATTTGACAGTAATGGAGGTATAAATTTGCCTATTTGAGAAGTTGCGTTAGGACGTTTATTAAGGAGGACCATGTAAAAAAGGTATATCCATCAAATTGTTTTCATGCTATTCGGGGGGGGGGGGCGGGAAGTGGTGTAGGGGCCGACAATTCAGTTGTTTTGTACACTTGCTTACTCAATACAGCTTAATATAACCAAATGTCTGCCTTTAGTTGAAGATTTTACACAGCATACAATATTTCATAGTCATGGACAAGTACAACTTTTTCTCACCGGAACCGAAAGCTCACATGAAATTTCAAAGGGACGCTTTCGAAAATAATATCAAAGTGCAGAAGTTCTTAGCTTTTCGTCGAGTTATTAGAACTATTACGATAATACCCTGTTAAATCATTGATAACATTATTGCATAAACTCCAGAGCGATTGGATTCTGTCATTCCGTCAAAAGGAGGGGGGGACAAAGTAATAATTCCAGGAATTTGAGACTAAGGAAGAGGGCGCCCCTGTGCAATGGCTATTTCAGAACTATGGTAAACCACATGATCTACCTTATCTTACAGCATATTTTATCTCTAAGGATGACGTCATAAACATGCAAAGATGGAGTATGTATAGATGATATCACTGTACTTTTTTTATGGGTATAAAGTAATTCTTAAAATGTAGTTTACTCGTTATTTGCCACGGTCAACCGTAAAATTGCTGTAAATATTTCTTTTGCATTAAGCCCCTTCCCAAAAGAGTGCGGTCGACCGTCAGTCCCATTAAAACAGTGTGTAGGTCAACGGTAGACCGTCGTCAGGTCAATGGTAGACCGTCCGAAATGATGTCGCTATATCAAATTATTAGCCGCGGCAAGGGGTGTACAAGTGACAGTCCTTTGAAAATGAAAACGGGCTTTGTGTACGTTGTATATTCTTTTTCACTGTTTGTAATATGATATCAGGGCCGGGTTTAACTTTGTGGGGGCCCTGGGCACAAAATATTGTGGGGGCTCCTTCGACTATAATTCTCCTCAAGACTACAAGGGCGCAAGTCATGAAAGGAAGGCAAAGGTTGTGGTCCTACCCCAAAAATACAATAACATAATTTTGTGGGGACCCCTTTTTGTCGGGCCCCTGGGCACATGCCCCACTGGCCCATACTTAAATCCGGCTCGGTATGATATTATGTTATTCTCAATTAAAGAAGTCACATTCCGTTTCCAACTATCATCTTAAATTCGGGGATGTGCACACCGCTACAAAAAAATCGAATCTCACCTGTGTTCATGTACCCTAAATATAACTGACCAATACTCCTATGGACGTGTATGGTAGCTCAGACAATCCTGGACAAAAATGATGGGACACTTTGGCACAAATGTAGCAAAATACTTCGACAAGTTCGCGGTCTTCAAAAATCCCCCCCCCCCCCCTTGATCAATGTTGTCCCAACCCAAAGATATTCCGAATTTAAAGAAATTCAACATTGAACGGGGGAGTGGGGGTACTGTCCCATGTATTTTTGTCCAGGATTGTAGACCTTTGCAAAAGGAATCTAACTGACACAAAGTACTGATTTTCATTTCTTGTATTTGAATGATTACCATTTTATGTAAATGACTGACAAAGCAGACAGATTTCATGAAGGTTTAGTCCTTTATTTGATTCTGTTGCAATATCACATCGGGAAAAACTTAAGTCGATATCATCGGGTCAAACTTTTATCGACGATATCGCGATTATCGTGGCAGCCCTAGTACGTATGAAGTAATGTATGTATGACACTGGTTATGTGCACCTACTGTTGTAGCTAGTGCCACCGCAAAACATTGTATGGAAAAATTACTGACCAGGGTAAATCTTTCAAAACTAGTATGAAGAGCTAAGTAAGGGTATTTACACAAGGCTGCAGCTGTATCCACATGTACTACAGTAGAGTGTACTGATCCTGAATTGAAATTCAAAAGGGCCTAAAAGGATTTCATGATCAAATTCTGGGGAGGGCCACTGAAATTTAGAAGCATGCGAAATTGCAAATTGTTTTTTATCATGGTTCATGTAAAACAATTGGGTCACTACTGTAGATCATAGTACTGTACTGTATGCTAGCAATGCTGGTGCCTGTCTTAAGGCTATATTGTTAGCTGTATCAAGTTTTTATAGTTGACTGTTTCTGCACTCTTTCTGGAAGACCTCATCATACAGTACAAGCAGTAGAACAGCAATGAACTTATAGGGCTAAGTTGAGTCACTTGTGCTCTGTATAGCTAACCCCTATGGCTGGCCTAGACAGAAACATTTTTTTCTCTTTTATTAAAACTCTTTATAGTGATTGGAATCCATGCCTTTTGGGTGGGTATATCTCCACACACAAATGACTTTTGATATCACAAGCAGAAAACTGAGGCACCCAAACCCTTATTCCTCACCCCACGACAGTGCTACAGTAGTAGGTCTAAACAGTGAAAGTGCACTCCAAAAATTCTGAAAATCACTGTTAGTAATAGTATCTAATGTTTAATGGGCAAGAGCAGTCGCCTGAACTTGAGTTGGTGTAGTAGACTACCCTGTTTAATGATTGGCTCTTGCGGATCATGTGACAATATATTTATTCTCCTCAATTGGAAAATTTACTAGGAAACTACTAAAAGCCTCTTTCACCTTCTTTATTACACCAATTGCCTCAACACTTAACATTGCCATTGCCCAGATCATGACATGTGATACAGCTTGTTGGATAGAGATAATTAAGTGGCTTGGCTATGGAGATAGCCTTGAGCAATCCTCGGTCCAGGCGACTTCAACACCATCAGCAAACAGGATGTAGCGAGTTACTGCTCTTGGCGTTTCTGCATCAAGTGTTATGTAGACCGGACATGTTGTCTGCAAAGAAAAAATACAATAGGTGTTAAAGTGAGCCAACAATGAATCATTGTTACCACTATTCTTCTCAACCCTGTTCTGCAGATACTTGAATTTTTCGGTCAAATATCCACAGCTGCAATGGGTCACCCATGCAAGGAGTGCTTGTTTTGAACAGCTGATTGATGACAGGGTGAACTCAATTAAGCTTCAATGATTTTTTAAAGTGCAAAGTCCCCCAATCCAATAATGTCAATTTCTTCAGACCCAGCACTACACTACTAAATTGCTTATTTCATCTTCTATGCATCCAGCAACTCGGAGATCGAATTAGCTCAGTCTGTTTATAGCGTTTGACTTGTGATTCACAGGTTGCGAGTTTGATTCCCACTGATGATGACTGTGCCTTCTGGTGTACCCTTGGGCAAGGTACTTTATCTCCGTTGCCTCTCTTGTCCCAAGGAGTAAATTGGGTACCTGCGAGGAACCCGAGTACAACGGGCGCTGATTCAGCTGTTACCAATTTCTCTCTGCGGGATTATCATAGTGTGTCCCTGGTTTCAATGAGCAGGGAGTATAATGTAAAAAGCACCGCCGGAAAAGTAATGTCTCTGACAATAGTGAAGATAATTCAAAAAGTTTCTCCCCCAGTAATTAACTCCTGGACAGAGAGAGGCAATGGAGACAAAAAGCACCTTGCTCAAGGGTACACCGGTTTCAAACTCGCAATCCTTAGACCATCAGTCCGGAGCTCTACTGACTGAGCCAATCAGGTCTCCACGTATATAGATGGGTATATACATAGATATAGATGTGCAGGATCACAATACACACATGGTATTGATGTGAGCTAATGAGCAATAGCCAGGTGTTCAGAGTTCAAATCCTATTGGGAGTAGTGGTACTGTTCAAGTGTATCCGTCCCCCCAACGAGGTAATTTGTCTCTACTTCTGCGGGTAACTTGTTGCACAGGAATTCAATCCAACGTACAATATATCACACTGTTTAATTATTACTGCTGGCATATCCCAGCCTTCTCAGCTGTTATCAGTACCTACTGCTTGTGCACTAGGGAAGGGAACTGTTGTTCAGAGGTTCTGGTCGTTATTGTCTGGACATAAGCACAGCCTGAATAGGCAAGGCATCAGAAATGCCCATGAAAAAACACTTGTCCATATACTTCATAATTTACCTTTGCCACTTAATAAAGCCATAGCCAGGCATATCCATGTCACAGTCCAACTCCAGCACTAACAAATATTGGTAAGCTCTGAATATTCTGACAATGAACTTAACTACCACAAACCTCATCAGTCTGCCACGATGATCTGACCAACTTGCTCCTGCAGCAGACCAGGAATAGCCAGGAAAGCTGCGATGGCAACCGCATCTGTCAGGAAAATAGAAATGAAAACATAATTGTAGGTAGCTAATTTGACTTTCCTTCAAAGTAACCCCCCCCCCCCCCCCTGCGGGTTCGGGGATGTAGAATTGGCCCGCTGCTTTCTCAGCATGTCGTAAGAGGCGACTAACAGGGACAACTCGTTTGCCGTGAGTTGCGACCCGTGTCGGTGGAGGAGAGGGTCCTGGTGGTTGAGTGAAGGCCATGACTGCGGTCTGGTCCTAGCAACACACCACTTTGGCCTCAAATTCACCTAGTCGGGAGGTTGAATAGGCCTGGTTCAACCAATCGGCTGGTGGCGTCTTGCCCTGAGATTCCACTTACCTGCTTTAAAACACTGCTTAAATAACTTAGCACTGACTTTTCATGTTCTCATCACCAAGCGGACTTTTCATCCCATGTATACCAGAGGCGTGGTTTTCTCAGAAGGCGGCTGCTTAATCAGGTCAATCGGGGTTATTGATTCATTAATGGCCTTGAGTATATCACTGGTGTATCCCTGGCATCGGTTTGTGATGTTTTTTCCACTTACCTTTGATGTCCCCTTGTTGGGCTCCATGGTGGGTGGGGAGCCACCGGTGATGAAGTTTTCACTTTTTACTATGGATTCTTCAAACCCAGGGGAAAAACTTGCTAACAAACGTTTCAGGAGCGACTCTGGGTCCAGCCCCGACCCAGAAGCCACTCCTAACTGGCCTAGGTTTCTTGTCGTCTCCAGTAGTGGTGACGACAAGGACCCTTTCCAACATGTCACCGTTCGCTGTGAACAAAAGGCATTGAGGGTGTTAGTGGGCACCCCAAGTCAATTAAGAGGGGGCTGCGCTCTGGGGATCTCCTTGTTGAGGTCAGCCGGAGCACCCAAGCAGACAATCTACTAAAAACCAAACAATTAGTAGACATACCAGTTTCGGGTGACCCTCTCACAGGTCACTAACAGTTCAAAAGGTGTTATTAGATGCCTGGATATCAAGAACTGCTCTGATGAGGAGATTCTTGATAACCTGGCATCTCAAACATGTTAGTCACCTACATCGCATTTCAGTGTTAAGGGAAGGTGTAAGGAAGCCCACCGGCACCTTCATACTAACCTTCAATACTCCCAAAACCCCCGAAAACACTGAAAGATTGGCTACATGCAGGTCAGGTTTGGAGATTTACATCCCCAACCCTGTCCGCTGCTTTAATTGCCAGCGATTACGGCCACTTTAAGTCAAACTGCAGTAGACCAGCTACCTGCAAAAATGTGGCCAGGAGGGGCATTCTGGTGAAACCTGTGAGGGGCCACCTCGCTGTGTTAATTGCCAGGGCAGTCATCTTGCAAACAGCAAAACGTGTCAGAGATGGGTAGAGGAGAAACAATACAAAAAATTAAAGCCTCTAATAACATCTCATACAAAGAGGCTAGAGACACATTTAGATCGCAGGAATCACAGCTCAAGAGCTATGCTGGAGCTGTGAAGACTGCAAAAGTCTCTGCTGCCACCCAAACAGATGTCACCTGGCCAAGGGACAGCAGCTTCCCAAAACCCTTCGGGCGTGTTGCCTTCGGGCGTGGTTTTGCCTTCGGGCGTGGTGTTGCCTTCGGGCTTAGTGTTGCCTTCGGGCGTGGTGTTGCCTTCGGGCTTAGTGTTGCCTTCGGGCGTGGTGTTGCCTTCGGGCTTAGTGTTGCCTTCGGGCGTAGTGTTGCCTTCGGGCTTGGTGTTGCCGTCGGGTGTGGTGATGCCTTCGGGCTTGGTGTTGTCTTTGGGTGTGTGGTGGATTTGGGTGTGTGGTCTTTGTAGGGCTTTGTTTTTTAGTGTGAAAGGTGGGAGGTTGGTGTGTGGGGGTTTGGGTTGTTGTCAGTGTGTGTGTGGTTCTATTGTTGTAATGAACATAATTTTCTGTTTGATTTGGTGGTGTGTGGATAGTTTTGACTTTATGTTCCTGTCCGATCCGGTTTGAGTTTTGTTTTTTGTTTGTATGTGCCGTTTCGATGCACTTAAAAAGCCCCCCCCCCCCCCCAACCCATCTCTTTCACGTTCCCAAAACCATCAAAGCAGTCTACAACAACCAAGACAATGCAGACGATGACCGCACCGACAAATGTAACTCAATCAAAACCCCCACAACAGAAACCTAAACCACCACCTAAACCAACGACCATAAAACAACAGCGACAAAAGACAGAATCAACAACAGCGAGAAGTACACCTAGGTTGAAAATACAGACAAAACAGAGCAAAGGGTCAGATGACCCTATTCAACTTTACAATAAGTTTGGAGCATTAGAGGAGAGAGAGGGAGGAGAAGGAGAGGAGCTGATTGGAGCTCAGTGGCCAGAACCTTCGCGTCTGGGTCAGGGGGCTCCGCCAGCTCTACTAAGAAGCCGCAGATTTTCCAAAGGATGGACCCTGGGGAGAGCTGCGGCTATAATTCAATGGAATTGCAGAGGACTTAGACCAAATTACGAGGAGATTAAATGCTTCATAGCAGACTGGTCTCCTTTAGTAATATGCCTGCAGGAAACTTTCCTTCGAGACACTGACCACCTTACATTTAAAGGGTATGACATGTATAAACAAAACTGTTGTATCACCCATAGACAATAGAGCAATCGGAGGATTCATCCATCTTAGTAAAACAAAACAGTTCCACACTCCACCATCCATCTGAACACTAACTTGCAAGCCGTGGCTATTCGAGCTACACTTCACCACACCGTTACTGTTATGTTCGGTGTACATCCCACCAAGGTATAGCCTTAAAACGCGATGATTTGGACATGCTAGTTCACCAGTTGCCCACGCCATTTCTACTGCTGGGGGATTTCAATGCACACAGTGACATGTGGGGCTGTACTAACACCAACCAGATGGGTGGTTTAATTGAGTCTGTGATTGCTGCCTTCGAATCTATGCCTTTTGAATGATGGGTTTTCTACCTACATTCATCCAGCCTCTGGATCTCGTTCAGCTATTGATCTCTCGATGTGCTCTCCGGCAATTTCTGATGGACCTTCAGTGGAGGAGTCCACAGTGACCAATGTGGAAGTGACCACTTATCCCCTTTTAATCGATATTGTCTACCCAATGCCCGAAGAGAGAGTCCCCAGGTGGCAGCTTCAAAAAGCTGACTGGTCTGAATTTAGCAAATCTTTGCCCCGCAAACACGATTGTTGAAGGACGCTTTTGACGGTTTACATACAAAGATCTCCAACTTTACACAACTATTGGTGAATATTGCTACCAGAACTATTCCTAAGTCCTCTGTAAATCCACGTAGTAAACACAAGCCGTGGTTTAACACGGATTGTGAAAAAGCGATCAAAGATCGCAAAAAGGCCCTTAATATCTTTAAGAAGTACCCTAATAATATTAATCTAAGAAAGTACCTCAATGCTCGTGCCAAAGCACGGCGCATCATCAAAACCAGCAAGCGGGAGTCATGGAAACAGTACATCTCTCAACTTAACTCCTCTACCCCAGTCAAAAAAGCATGGGATATGGTAAGAAAAATTAGTGGGAAGCAGCTCAGTTCCTCCGTTCTACACATAAACCAAACCAGACGGTAGCAAATGCACAGAAACAGCAGATATTGCCAATTTGGTTGCAGATGAATTTGAATCAAACTCCTCAAGCAATCACTACACCCAAGCCTTTCAGGCATTCAAATATACCGTTGAAAAACAGAAAGTGAACTTCACCTCAGATGACTCTGAGAACTACAACAGCCTCTTTAACATCACGGAACTTCGCATTGCTCTCGGGAGAAGCAATGACACTGCACTGGTCCAGATGAAGTTCACTACCAGTTTTAAAAACAACTTCCAGACTCCTTACTGGTTTTACTAGATATTTTCAACGATATATGGGAAAAATGGCATTTTCCAGCTGCTTGGCGCGGAGGCCACCATCATTCCCATCGCTAAGCCGGGCAAGGACCCGACCCAGGCTACAAACTATCGCCCTATTTCGTTAAACTAGCTGGCCTGTGCAAGACATTTGAACGAATGACTTAATGCCCGTCTGGTTTGGTTCCTTGAAACTAACAGTCTGCATAACTAGTTTTCAAAGTGGCTTTCGACCTGGCCACAGTACCACTGACCAAACTCGTCCGCTTCTGGAGTCCACAATTCGTGACGGCTTTGTTCGCGGACACCATGTTGTATCGGTGTTCTTCGACCTGGAGAAGGCATATGATACAACTGGAAAATATGGTATTCTAAAGGACTTGTACAAATGCGGGTCTGAGGGGCAGAATGCCACTTTTTATTCAAAAACTTCCTGAAAGATAGTGCATCGTGGAGTTTTTCGAGTCCGTGTAGGGGTGTATTGTCTGAGGTACATAATCAGGAAATGCGTGTTCCTCAAGGCAGCATCCTGTCAGTTACTCTTTTTATTATGAAATATAACAATAAAAACAGCATCGCTAATGTGGTGAACACTGGGATGAAAAAGTCTTTGTTTTGTGGATGACTTCTCTCAGATTACCTGTTCCTCAAGGAACCATGAGGTCTCTATAGAGAGCAGGACTATATGCAAATGCAAAATTGCCCTCAACAAGATCCAACACTGGGCTTGACCACAAACGGATTCCGTTTTTCTCCTACGCGACAAAGACTGTTTGCATGCACTTTTGCAACCAGAGAGGTGCTGCGCATTGCGACACCGGGACCTGAACTTGAACGGTGCTTTCACATCACAGTTGTTCCCCACACTAAGTTACCTCCTACAGCCTAATACTCGACAGTAAGCTCAACTTCAAAGGCCCATATCGACCATCTGAGGCGGAAGTGTCAAGGAGCCTCTAAACCTGTTGAAGGTCGTCGTCATCAAAGATGGACTGGGGCGCTGACCGTCCTGTTTTGCTCTCGGCCTCTACAGTCACGTGTTAGGTCCAAACTTGATTATGGTTGTGTTGTTACAGCTCAGCACGTGAGTCATACCTCAGAAAACTGACTCCCCTATCCATAACCAAGGTCTTTCGAATCTGCCCTGGGAGCTTTTCGTACGTCTCCGATGCAGAGTATCTACATCGAAGCGAACGAACCACCCCTTTTCAGATCAGATGGGGAGAAATATAGTCACTCCAATTTGCCATGAAACTGAGGCGCCATAGACACAACCCGACCTTTGAGACGCGCCTTCAACATATAGGTTAGTCACATTTACCTTGGCAAAAAACCCAGCAGTTGTCCCCCCCCCCCCCCCCATTGCTACCGCGTTAAGGAAGCACTATCAAAGGTGTGCACCAAACCCGATTTCGTAGCGCAGTTTACCATTTGCGACATTTCCATCACTCCTCCCTGGAAGTTAGTCGAGCAGATTATTGACCTTAAGTTTGAAGAATTATCTGAAGAACTCAACAAATGAACTGGTGTACCGTGCCAGCTTTAATGAAGCTGAGACATAAGTACCGTCGTTATCATGCAATCTATACTGACGGTTCCAAAGCGACCGAACAGGGTTTTGCAGCCGCAGCGACAGGCCGAGATGCATTCTTGAAGTCAGACTGCGGGATGAAGCATCAATATTTAACTGCCGAACTACAGGCACTTAAATGATGGCATTGGATCTGATCGAAATCTCGGACAGCCACCAGTTCATTGTGTTCACAGGACTCCCTATCCAGCATTTTAGCGCACTTACAGGCCATGAGCAAAAAAACACCCTTGTATAATAGCTCTCCGTTAGGCTTACTCCAATTTTGGTGAGACTGCAGAAAACAGTTGTGCGGTTTCGTGGGTTCCGAGTCACGTGGGCATACGGGGAAATGAAAACGGTCGACGCACTAGCTAAAGAAGCCATACAGCATGGACGTTACCAACCTCTACATCCCCCACACTGATATATTCGTCCTCAGATCAACTGCTACATAAAATCCAAAAGGGCAGGAACTGTGGCTGATTCTTTCCCCGAGAACAAATTGTACCGAGTTAAACAACCACGGTCGAAAACTGTGAGTAATGGGAAAGGTCCCCAGAAAGCGACGAGATGATTTAGTTCTGACTAGGGCCTCGTATCGGCTCCACACTTACCTTTACCCATTCCTACTTACTTCATGGTGACGGGGAGACCATATTGGTAATCCCATGTGATTGTGCTGTCAACCGTCAGTCACATTCTCGTAGACTGTTGTGAATCTACTGTCATATTCGTCAGAAAGTACTACCACTGCGCCAGACCTGAAGACAGTTATTTCAACAGACAGACCCTTATTCTCATCCTGGACTTTCTCAAGAGAAAGTGGGACCTTTATAGGGACGTTTTGACATTGACTCCCGCGTTTGCTTTCGTGTTGACATTTCAAATAGGATTATGCCTTATCCTTGCCCTTTTTAGCTAACTTTTCTTCCCAAATTTACTTTTACTTTTTTTAGTAACTTGCTGACACCTATATATATATAACACATTCGTGTTGGTGTGTCGTTAAACCCTATCTAAATAACAAACTAAACGAAATTGCAGTTAATTTATCAATTTTAGGACTTGCTCTCTGGTACAATCTGAGCCTTATTTGTGATACCCTTTTTCTGCCCTAAATTTAATAGAACAAAATCTTAGGAAAAGTACTTGTGTACACTGGCCATATTGGGGCAGCAAACCGACTTTTTGTGTATTCTAATATCTTTCCACTTTTGCTGACAATTATTCAGGCGTAAATGTTAGAATTCTAATAATGGTTTGTACATAAAGTACCGGATTAAAACATTGGTGGGCCCACAGTTTGGCCAATTTTATTATTCTAAAAACACAATGGCATGCAATCTGTTACTGTATGGGCACACTGGCAATGCACGCAATCAGGGGAATCCTTGACACTGTAGTCTACACTAAAACTCATTGGAACTTTTCAATACCTCGATTGGATAACTCTTTTACAGATTAAACATCTCACTGGAAAAGTATTTACCCTGCAGCAGATCACCTCAGCCAATAATGGCCATGTTTATAAAGAAAGGACTGACCGATATCTCTCACAACTGAGAGTATTGTAACAGTACCACCACCTGTTCTCAAAACCGACCTACGTTGTACACAAACCCCCATATATCAAAAACAGAGCACTTACTGGTACAGCAAGTTTGATAAAGTATTGGAATCTAATTGCAGGGGACCAGCAAACTATACTCATCTGTTTCCCAACCATCCTAATCATTGCCTATGAAAGAGCACTGCTGAATTATATCCCTTATGGACAAATCCTGTCATTGCATAAAAAGCTTACTACTGATGGACATTCTGCCGTATAGAGCAATAGAAACTAGAAACCAGCCAAATTATTTTTCATAAAAAGCACTGTCATTTGAGAATGAAACATCAAATGAACATCATCCCTACATTCTTAGTTTTCACCATCAAATTAAAAAAATATGTTTTTATATGTTATACATTATTTTTGAAAATATATAGGCTCGGTTGGATGAAATATAGGTTTTTCATAGGTTTCACTGGGAGGGCCTGAGGATATTTAGGGGTATTCCCCAGGCCCGTGGGGTCCTTCAAAAACCCCCCCCCCCCGTTTGACTCTTTGCTTGGACAGAGTGCATTCCTGAGTGCGCAACAGAAATATGAATTATTAATAGCATTGTGCGGAAGACCAAAATGGTCAGTATGAATGCGACCAAAAAAATCTTGAGGCGAGTGGGTTGGCGACTACTCGGCGCAAAAGGTGAGCGCGCCAATGAAACTAGGCTTAACAAAAAGGGAAAAACGTTACAGGAGAGATGTGGAAGTGCGTCGTGCGCTATCGAAAAACTTCGCGCATTTACTGGTCGCGACGAGGTTCCAAAAGGGGGAAACAAGTTGGACGAGAGATAGACACAATAGAAAGTTAATGCAAACGCACACAGAGGAGACTGGAACTTGGCTAATTTTCAGTGGTTTCTTTTTTTTTGCAAACTCGTAGCTTTGAAAACAGGAAAAGGTATTTAGTACACAGGCTCTTCCAAATCAATCATTGTTACTGTCACA
>JAIZAY010000755.1:0-31552 GCA_029531755.1 Holothuria leucospilota
CGCAAAAATTTTTGAATATTGTGTCGGTTGATTTCGGAAAGGGTCAAGATTAGGCCTACTTGAATCCTGTTACCGGTCACTTTGTTAGTTAGTTAGTTAGTTAGTTAGATAGGGTTTAACGACACACCAACACGAATGTGTTATATAGTGTCAGCAAGTAAAAAAAGGTAAAAGTAAAATTTGGGAGAAAGTTAGCTAAAAAGGGCAAGGATGGGGCAAAATCTTATCTGAAATGTCAACACGAAAGCAAGCGCGGGAGTCATGTCAAAACGTCCTATAAAGGTTGCTTTCCTTGAGAAAGTCTAGGATGAGATAAGGGTCGGTCTGTTGAAATAACGTCTTCAGGTCTGGCACAGTGTAGTACTTCTCACGAATATGAGAGTATTCACAACAGTCTACGAGGATGTGACTGACGGTGACAGCACAATCACATGGGATACAATATGGTCTCTCATCACCATGAAGTAAGTAGGAATGGGTAAGGTAAGTGTGACCGATACGAGCCCTGGTCAGAACTAAATCGTCTCGTCGCTTTCTGGGGACTGCATTACTGTTAGTCTCGACCGTCGGTTTAACTCGGTACAATTTGTTCTCGGGGAAAGAATCCCACAGTTCCTGCCATTTGGATTTTATGTAGCAGTTTATATTAGGACGATAGTCAGTGTGGGGGATGTAGAGGTTGGTAACGTCCATCTGTAGGGCTTCTTTAGCTAGTGCGTCGACCGTTTCATTTCCCCGTATGCCCACGTGACTCGGAACCCACGCAAGCACAACTGATTTCTGCAGTCTCACCAAATTGGAGTAAGCTTCACGGAGAGTTATTATACAAGGGTGTTTTTGCTCATGGCCTCTAAGTGCTAAAAGGCTTGATAGGGAGTCTGTGAATACAATGAACTGTTGGCTGCCCGAGGTTTCGATCAGATCGAATGCCATCTTAAGTGCCTGGAGTTCGGCAGTAAAAATTGATGCATCATCCGGTAGTCTGACTTGTAAGAACGCATCTCGGCCTGTCGCTGCAGCTGCAACCCTGTTCGTCGCTTTGGAACCGTCGGTAGAGATTGCATGAAAACGACGGTACTTATGTCTCAGCTCATTAAATATGGCACGGTACACCAGTTCATTTGTTGAGTTCTTTAGATAATTCCTCAAACTAAGGTCAATAACTGGATCGACTAACTTCCAGGGAGGAGTGATGGGGAAGGTTACCGGTCACAGTCGTCCAGTCGAGTACGAGTGCATTCGCGGGCCGGGAACGAATCCTGTGTGCGTGCACGCACGTACGTACCGTATACGAATAAGTCCCGCGCTAGCTCAGCTTGCAAGACACCCTATTTGCATAGGCGCACCGCCTCTCTGAAAGAAAACTTTTCATTGGTCACTGTTTAAAGTCTTTATTTATTGTTTTAGATATTCAAACATAGATAGTTCATAAACTGAATAAAATATGATCACTTATTTTTACATAAAAGTTTCACCAAATTTAAGACAGGTCTTCGAAGAGCTTCATATTACGCGAATTGTATAAGACATAACATTTGCAGAATTCGGTTTGAACCAATCACATGTGAAAACACTGGTAAGGAATTGCACTCTTTTTTCGACGCTCAGATTGGCCGGGTGTCGGTGACGTATGCAACCGGATGTCGGTGAATACGTGCTCCTCCGATCCTCTCTGAAAGAAAACTTTTCATTGGTCGACCAAATGTTTGTTTATTGTGCAAATGTGTTCAGTATGATATGCAGATCGATGATGCTCTGCAATGCCCACTTGCGGGTACGGTATAGGAACAGCAGTCATAGTTGGCTCGGAGAACGAACGATATCGTCACGCGTCCCGTGGCAAAACCGTTTTTTCAACGAAAATAGGCTAGATCAGGGAATTTGCTAGATGCTAAAAGACAGCACACAAGTATGACACGGCGAATTATTTAGGGAACTTAATAGGTTTCGTCCAGTAGATGAGATTAACGACACACAACACGAATGTGTTATAAAGGTCTGTCAAACTCGAAAAACGGTTTTAATTCAAAATTTATTTCAAGTAGGACCTAAAGTTAAGTGAGGATTCGTTCTAACCATAGCAATGTTAATGTACCCACTGTCAATAACAGACTACCAGCCTATGTTGGTGTGTTTAATAAGAAATTTTTTATTTGCAAGCAGTGGGTTCAATTATACAGTGGGTTGTTTGGAGGTCTTTCAGCGAACATTTCACATGTCTGTTGTTTTGCCGGACATGGTTTAGGGGTATAATTCAGTAGTACACAGCGCGTGCCATTCCTGTCCGGATTCCCTTCAGGGTTGCCACTGAATATGCTTAACCAGAATTTTCCTCTTAACTTTGTGCTAACGACTGAGCATGGCGGGTTTCTTTTCTAGAAAAAAAAAAATGGTTCGTTTAGTACTCGAGTTAGCTATAGTGATTGTTCCTTTATAGAGCAAAGCCCCCCCCCCCCTACGCCTTCCCAAACCTACCCTTAATACCCATCGTTGGACCGGCGTATTGGGTGTGTCGCGTACTAAAAATTGGGTGTCCATGTGTACCAACTCTCTGGGACCGCTTATTTTTAAATCATTTCATAATTTCGGCTAAGCAAAAACAACTCTTGACTTGAGCTTCCATGAAGATTGAAAGGCTATTTATACCACCTCTATCACATTTCACTTGTAAAAAAATAAAGGCTTCAGGTGCAATACATATTCACTATGGTGGTATGCGCGCCTAAAGGGCATGCATCGCCTGGCCCTGTATTCGTACTCAAAATTGGGATACGTCCTTCATTATTTTCACGGTAAAGAGTAGCCAAATCAAATTCCAAAACAGGAGCACGAATTATTAGGCTAAACCCGTGAGTACATGTACTTCGCATGAATAGAGGTAGGCTAACGGTACCACCGTGTCAAGATAGGGCTTTTTGATGAGGTGCGTATGTGAGTGTAATGTGTACGTGTAGCATATAAAGTGTGTAACCCCCCCCCCCCCCAAAAATGTTTACTTCTGATTGAGTAACTTCCGGAAAGGGTGATCTAACATCTACTATATAAAAAAGGTAATCCGTGTTAAAGTACTTGTTAGCTATGTAAAATAGTTCTGGTTGTAGAGGCTACGTCGATGAGAAGTGAGGGTTAATGTCCTAAACACAAAAATATGTGCAGGCCTTACTAAATCGCTGTTTTATTAGTGAATTAATCCACGGATTAATAAACACATAAGGCAAGCACCTGCATGGAACTAACTATATACCTGGCAGTTAGTTAGTATTCGTAGATGGTGACTCTTAACGACACATCAAACACAAATGTGTTATGTAAGTGTCAGCAAGTAAAAAAGGTAAAACTAAAGAGAAGAAAATGTTGGGCGAAAAAATCCTAAAAGTCTAGACAAGATCAAACTTCGGGAGTCATGTCAAAACTTCCTCCTAAAGGTACTTTCTTTGAGGAAAGTCCAAAATGAGGAGACGGATCTATGGCTCGAACAAGTCTTCAGGTGTGGCACAGTGTAATACTTCTGGACAATATGGGGTATACTACATTGCAGAGCGATTCTCATAACATGTATGACAGTTTCTTACATGCAACCTAGTAGGATACATTGGGGTGAAAACTGGGGACCAACCCTCTCGCGCACATAACAAACACACACGCGCAACACAACGTTTGCCTGGCATTTTGCGCAAGTGATGAGGTTGTCACTCTAACCTTTTGATACTTTCAAAATATTATGCCGGGTGAAGGTTATACACCTTACTTTTCATGAATAGCCTATAGAGTAATGGTTGTAATTAAGGTTAAACGATGGACCGTGCATTAATTGAGGAAAATGCCAGATCGTGGTTAATGCCAGCGATACAAGAGGGCAAACCCGAGTTGATTCCAGGCAGCGATAGCATTAACCCGCAGAGAGTGGATGTTATCCTGTACTTAATGCACAGCTCCAGAGTTTTTTACCCTTGTTCATTCATGCAATAATAGTTTGATTTAAAAGACGAAAATGAAATGTTGTGAATAAACACATTTTATATAACGCAAACACAGAGGTAAAATGGAATTTGACCCTATACCAGTGCTTGATACGCTTACTATGGGTTGATTAGAGGATCAACCACGGTCACCGGATCACAATGGGACCAATGAAACGAGGATTATTACCAAGTATGATAAACATTACAATAGTAGCGATGTGGAAAATTACCCTCCCTTGTTTTATTGGAAGTGTATTTTTTAAATACAATTTATGGTGAAGGGTGTACCCGTTCCATGTAAATTCGATACTTGGGAGGGTTATTTTACACTACGAAATGTGAAACCCATGTTTGTGCCAAAATCACATGGCAGGAGGGTTAATGACTACCTGTCTGGTTGTAGCGGGTGACACGGTATTAAAAGGCGACATGTACCAAAAAACACACGTGGTGTAAATTTACAGGACGTTTGCGGAATGTTACCATGTAAGTTTTGTTTAACCCCACGCACATCAGAAATACACAACTCAGCCGTTATCTGAGGGTTTATGAACATTTGACTTAAATTGCTTGATCAATGGCTGAAAGTGATTGGGTAAAAATTGACTCTTGTCGTGTTATCATTACAAAAATGGACGTTATTGGACACCAATCAGGGTTTAGATGCCTTTAATATAGGTACAAATACCTGACCATTTGTGTACAAATACCCCTTTTATAGCAAAAACCTTTATTTTTTAGAGTGTATACTGCAACGGTTTCGAGGGTTAAATACTTCGCCAGCCACAATCAGGAGATCCCCCTTCCTCCAGACCACACCTTATTTGCCATAATTGCGCTTACACATGGAATCTTTACGGTATGGATGTCACGCAATTTAAGTGGGTCGGATCACCTAGCAATGCTCATTTTTTCGATCTCGGGGTGTCAGACAACCATTACAACGATTTACTTACAAAAAGTAATATGCTACAGGGAACACGTTTTCTACCACCCTTCAACCCGACCCCCCTTGGAAAATAACGTATTTTTCAATGGTTCAAAAATGACACAGACACGATTTTGGGTATTAGGCCACGGACGATTCCCAAATTGGGACTTCCGTTTTCTCATATCGGCCCCCTCCACTAACAACTATTGGCTCTTCAAAAATGGGGTCAGGTAAGTGTCCTAAAATCAGATTGTTTCGCAAATACTCAACAACGCACAACAAGTTACCCAAAGAAGTAACTCCAGATTTGGAATCGGAGAGGTCGATTACCACCACTCGGGAACAAGCAGTTTGGGGTAATTATGAGAGATTCAATGTTTGGTTTGGGAGTTAGTTAGATGAGATTTAAACGGACCACAACAACACGAAGACTGTGTTATAGAGTGTTCAACCAAAAGATTTTTAAATACGTTTCAAGTCCTTCCCTTTGGTCGCCTCTTACGACAGGCGGGAAATACCGTGGGCATATTCTACAACCCCCAGCCCACAGTGGGACAACCATGGAGGGGCTTGCTCGGTTTTGTGGCGCCGACAACCCGCCAGTCGTGGGATGAGTATTAACGGTTTTATGTGCGCATTTTATAGGCGATAGTCGGGAACAAACTACTCGCCACACACGACTTCCTCACCCCACCTGGATGCAGTTTAACGTCATACCCAGGACGTGATTCAATGTTTGGGCCCATAAAAAACCAAAGGCAAACCCCCCTTGTGGTTTTTGTAGGGTCCAGAGGGAACATCTGTCAGATGACCTTCAAACTTTGTACCCAGGGGTATTCGGCCACGCAGATTCCAAAATTAGACTTTTTAATTGAACCGATGACTTTGTTTGGGCGGGGGGGGAGAAAGGGGGCCAAAAAAAGTGGGAAAAGGTGCCCATCTCTCGGATCAAGGTCAAAGTAAAAACCGCAGTGGTATTACACACCCCCTGATTCTAAAAATGGCAGTTTCCGAATTTCGTTCGGATGGACCAATAACGAATAACGGTTAATTTTCGGTTTCAACGGGACGGGGCCGAGTTTGGAGCACCGCCACGTCACGAAGTCGGGTCCCAGAGACCCAGAAATAAAAGAGGTAGTAGTCCGCATTGCTGTCTACCAGTCCACGCCAAAAGTATGGTCGTTACTCACTACATGACGTCACTACAAAGATCACCTTTCGCACTGCCATTACAGTAAACGAGGAGAATTGCAATCATCGTGGACACAAAGCAACAATTTGCATATATTTAAACGGATTCGAGGATTAATGGCTACTCCGAATCCAACCAGAGGGTTTCCGTTCCCCTAAGACAAAGCCTTCTTTGCACGAATTTGCATAAACTGGATATTTTACCGGTTCATTTAGGTGTGTTGGATCATATCGAAATGCTCATTTTCGAACTCAAAATGCCCTACACACAGAATCCTATTCTCGTCATTCGATGCTGGACTAGTTTATAACTAGTCCACCAGCAACTAGTCAGGGCGGAACCGACAGTCTTAACTCGTCAGGGAAACTAGTCACGGCGACACAGCCTCGTTTCAGATCTCTTGACTAGTTTATAGGGCTCTGACTAGCGTGGAATACGGGCTTGACTAGTTTATCCGATTTCAAAAGCGCACTGACTAGTTTCCTCATCCACGCTAAACCAGTCGAGCAAACTAGGCATTGACGGAGGCTGGCCTATCCCAAATCAGTTTGAGTTGTGGGATTGGGGTTTACTTTATTGGAGCGGGGGTAGTCCAGGGCCGTAGCCTGGGCAAAATCCCTAGGGGGGCAGTTAAGGCACTGCCCGTAGAGCGTCACCATCCTTTAGGGGGGGGGGGCAGTTGCCCCCTTGCTTCAATGCAGGCTACGGCCCTGTAGTCTCATAGTCAGATTTGACGCTTTAGGATGTGCATTCTACAGGGGGGGGGGGGGCTTTTTAAGTGCATCGAAACGGCACATACAAACAAAAGACAAAACTCAAACCGGATCGGACTGGAACATAAAGACAAAACTATCCACACACCACCAAATCAAACAGAAAATTATGTTCATTACAACAATAGAACCACACACACACACTGACTACGCAATGCCCCACAAACCAACCCCCCCCCCCCGGCCACCCTAAACCAATATTACTACATACCGCCAACGAAAGACAACACCAGACCAAACCACCGCCCAACAACAACCAAAAAAACCAAAACACCAGACCAAGCAATCATCACAAACTGCCCCAAGGGGCCACGAGGGGTCCGGGGCGGGGTCCACCTGCCACGAGGGGTCCGGGGTGGAGTCAACTTGCTATATTTACAGTATGTACACTATATACACTACACTATTTACACAAAAACAAAAAAAACAAAAAAAAAATGAACAAAAGTGGGCCAAAAATACAGGCGCACCTTGCCCAAGGGTGTCCCGGAGGCAGTTGTGGCAAAGGGTAACCTCATTATCCCCACGCTTTAACAAGCTCCACAACCGGATGCAGTTAAACGTCCTACCTGTGCATTCTACAACAGTAAAAATGCAAACCGACTCGTGGAATATTGAAGCGTCCCACAGGCCTGTATCTAATATATATACGTTCGCTGCTTTTGGGCAGATTGTGCATGTTACAATATAGACCTTAACTGGACTCGGCGGTGTTTTCTTTGATAACAAATACTCCTTCTCAACATATCAGACCGTCGACGATTCTTCTTCCCAGTACAGGGCATATATGACATATGTACCTTTAAACGATCACTCGCTATGACTTGGGGTAGGCCTATTTAAATCACGTGACCCCTTCCCGGAGGTCCAATTTGTACTTCAATGTATGGCGTGAGCTTTTCAAAAGTGGCGGGGGGGGGGGGGGCAAAATGTTCCGCTCCTCCACACGGTTTTTTAATTATATATGGAAACTTTTCTGAGAGTGGGGGAGAACCCCCGCCCCTCCCATTTCCTACGCATATGACGTGCTTTACTTGGCGTTTATTTCTCTGGTACGACTGCATCAATAGTTCACAACATTTAGGCCTACCTTTTGTTGAAACCGTGAAACGTGAATCTCATCTTTGATAGGCCGAATTCATATGAAGGGTGCGTGCAATGCTGTGAAATTGACTTGCCTACTCTTTTTTTTCAGTGCATTGTATAGATTTCTATAGTCTTTGTCAAAGACCAGTTTGATTTTTGTACACACTGCAGGGGTTCATAAATTGTTGATACTTGGTCTAGTCCCAGGCTGTCAACGAACGTCTAGATTTCTACAGTTATCTGACCTCTGACCTGGCGCGGCGGATGAAATACCGCCAAAATATGAGCCTTGTTATTTCTGCAAAATTTACGCACGCGCCGACCGGGTACGGCGACATTGTATACACTGGCATGGCATGCCAGCTAGCTCTAGCTAGTGTACACGTACACACGACACGTACGTACGTGCATAGTGCACACTAGACTGCAGAGGACTGGACTGTGGCCGCGGCATGCATGCACTTTGCAAATTTGACGTCAAAGAACTGCCACACACCGTACGGACGCTCTTCCGAAGTTCCGTTCCTTCCTGGAAATTTGCATCAGAAATGTATCAACTTCCTTGTGCCCCGTTTCTATTCTAAACGTATGAAGATGGACCAAGAAGAAGCCGACGTTAAGTGAGTAAAGTAAAGCGAATCAGAAGATCGTACAGTCGCTGTGCGGACAGATACGGGTAGCGCCTCATTCGACAAATCCTATGTAACGTACGTTGTCATTTGCTAATAGTTAAGCACACCTTTAGTGTGCTATCTTTCCGTTTTATCTTTCGGAATACCATTTATACCGTACAGAAGTGGTAAAAACGAAAAAGTATGTGTATCTTCTGCATGATGGCCCAATAGATCAAGTTTTACTAATTCAGCTTCAACTCTTTGCCGTTTAAAAGGTTCGAACGGTTGACTCGACTATTAACCAATCACAACGCATGTTACATAGGATTTGTCGAATGAGGAGCTACGCGTATCCACACACTGTAAAAACACCTGGGTCATTTTTTGACCCAAATCAGACCCAGCACTTGGGTCAAATTCCCACCTGCCCAACTTTGGGTCACTTTGACCCAGAAGTTGGGTCACACTAGAACTGACCCAGGAATGGGTTACTTTTGACCCAAGTTACCTTGACCCAAGATTCTTTTGACCCAGCAAATGACCAGTACCTGGGTCAAATTCCCACCTACCCCGGTAGTTGGGTCAGATGAAGTGACACAGTTATCTGGTTCAAAATTCAAGTTTCACTTGTAATCAAATGGTAACTTCAAGCAAAAAGAAAATTTGTGGAATATATTGTAATGAAAACATTTATTTCAAGTAATTACAGATATTGATTAAACATATATACAGATCATTCTTTGTTATTTCAAAGCCAATTATCAGAGATGTTTAACTGATTATGTTGATTCGATTTACAAGGTGCAAATGCTGATTTCTACACAAGCAAACACTGTCACCCGACCCATAAAATAACCTGAGTTCACATCTTAGTGACTGCTGATCATAAAAGTTGTTACTAAATAATGATAAAGACAAGAGTGTCTTCCTCTATTACTTTCATTTGCTTGCTTGACGTCGGTGATAAATGTCTAGTCCACATGATTCGAGTTGCTTACCACTCAAGAATTACAATAGCTCTCTAATGATGGGCAAGATGCAAACATTCCATCTCCAATAGTGTACAAATATATCACATATTGGACAAGCATGTGACTGTTCTACACATATTTTTGTTAGACTGTGTCTCTTAACTCTTAAATTTTAAGCCATAGAATCAAACATCATGATAGCATCAACATGACTGGTGTTACTGAATTCTCCCCATTTTGTTCCTAGTTGTGAAAATGGGGTGATCATGCAATGTTTTCATGCTAAATAAAATCATTAAAGTTGTGTTTGTGGCAGACTTGAGGCAGGCAGGTGGCCCTGCATTTTTCAATAACATCCAATCAGCAAGTGTGGGGTGCTTAGCACCCAGTTATCAATTTTTATTGAACTTGAGAGTACATCAGGAGAGAGAAAAATGCCCAGCAACAATGAACACTATGTCATGGAACAGATGTCTTTCAAAAATTCTCATTTCTTTTAAAGGTTCTAAGAAAATTAAGTTAAACACAATTTCACATGCAAAATATCATTGGTAAACACTGGTACAAATGTTAACTGTGAACATGCAAGCAGTAAACTAGAAGAAAGGATAGTGTTGAAATCAGGTAGTTGTATTTGGACTGGAACTAAGAACTCTCAAAAACATCTAATTATTATCTGTAACTTCTTCAAACCTTCACTTAACATGTGCCATATGCTCTCGTCTAAACCACTTAATACTTGTAAGAAGTATATTTCACTGTTATCTCAAGTTCTAATTATGGCCTTACTCTGTCAGCACCATCTTTTTGTGTAACTTTTAGTTATTATTTCAAAACTGACATCACACAGAGATAATACCTGAAACACTGTCCCATATAACCAGATATTACACATCCTCTGTAGGTTGTGCAATACTGCAAGACAAAACACGTTAGAACAAACTATAATTATTTTCAGGGATAAATGTAAAGTCCACATTCTCGAACAAATGTAGGCACTCCATAGACAATGTT
The DNA here is from genome assembly GCA_029531755.1 of Holothuria leucospilota. Taxonomy (NCBI): domain Eukaryota; kingdom Metazoa; phylum Echinodermata; class Holothuroidea; order Aspidochirotida; family Holothuriidae; genus Holothuria; species Holothuria leucospilota. The sequence goes on from JAIZAY010000755.1 coordinate 10,544, forward strand.
TAAGTTGGAAATGTCTTTAAAATTTTTAAGACAAACTTACAGTAATATACGACCCTGATTTGAACTTTTACTTGGTTGACAACTCCATAAACTTTGAGCTGCTAGCTGCACCATTCAACTTGCATTAAGGTTTCAATAACTTCATTAGACTTGACTTCATTTTGTGCTTCTGAGACAGGGCTCTCTTCAAGTATTTAAGTATTTGTATCAAGAGTCACACCTAACTTTATTGCATGATCTAATAAGGTAACTGTTCTGTGGCAAAATATCCTTCCCAGCTAAGTACTACAGTAGCTAAAGGGATCTTGAGCATCTACTATTTGCAATGCATTTCTACAAAAACATGAAACATATCCATATTTTCTATCTTCAGATGTTGTGACATTTCCAGTTCCAACACTGATGATTGATGATCTTTAATCTCCACAAAAATAGACCCTTTTTATAAGTAAACATCCATGTGCAAAATGTCTAAAGTAGTGATTATTCCTATCATGAAATGACATGTCCACAGAGTCATCCACCTAAAGCAAATGCATTCTTCCTTTCAACATATTGTTTAAGTAGGTGCTGAGTCCAAGCTGCCAATCTCGAATACATAGGTATACATTTTTGTGAACAGAAATGAATCGATGGACAAAGCACGCTAATACAATTAAAAAGGGCACAGGTTGGTGTAAGCTTGAGATAGAAAAATACTCAACTGGTTTCACTTCCACAAATCCACGTAGAGCTTCCAAAGTTGTTGCTCGAACTTTCTTACCACTTCTGCTCATCATGCTTCCTGGTGACAGTATTAATGGCAGAAGTTGAAGACTGACAAATATGACATGATCTGCAGGCAAAAGGGAATGATCAAATTAGTTGAAAATATGAGGATATAGACAAAAAGCTGGAGTGGTTTTTGTTTTCTTGGGAGCACCCTTAATTCATAAAGCATCTCTAACCATTATCAGGGGTGGATACCTGAATTTGTGAAAGGGGGTACCCGTAAAGTGGAAAGTAGTGGAATAACTCCTGGGATAGACACATGATTGGCACGATAGCAGCAATACGGGCATTTCAGCTTGAGACAAAGAGCATGGGGTCCAGGGCCTGCTAAGGGGCTCCTGATGGGGTCTGAGGGGGCTTTGCATTTTAGTCTTTTAGGTGTTTCTAATGAAAGGAAATTGTGTTCAATTTCATGATATGCACAGATGCACAGTTTACTATCACTGGTTGAAATCATGAGGCAGGATTACAACTGGCTGTTGTGTATATTCCACTATAGTGACATCCCTATATGAGCCCAACTAACTTCCACTAGTTTTCATATAAAACCCAATCCAAAGCAATTTTTTGATTTTGTTAGTATGTTAAATACTTGTGCCACTAATATAGAAATGTAGGTCAGAGCAGGAATGGCCAGTCGGGAAAGTTGACATTTGGAAGTTAGGTACAGGAAAAGAAATTAAAAACAAATTATTTGAGCTCAAACCTTTTTTTTATGATTTAAGGCCAAACAATAATTTTCTAGAAATTAGTTTTACAGCCAAAATTCATTTGTAAATTTGGGAAAGAAAGCGGCCACCTGGATCCCAAGTGCTTCAAATATCACAAAATATAGGCTTTTAACATCATAAATAGCTTTACATGAATAACAACTAAAAATTTAAAAGCAATCTAAAACAATTTGCTACTATTTGTGGACATATTTCCTTGTAAAATATAATGGAAATAATGGGTTGAAGGAAGTTCTGGCAGAATTCAATTTCCTTTATTTCATGTTTGTAGCCTTGAGATTTTTGAAAATGAACTGGATGGGGAAGGGGTTCCACCCCTCAGAACCACTCTCTTGCATCTGCCTATGATAATCGTTTATTCTGTTGAAGTCATAATGCCTGGATGAGGCTTTCACATTGAGTGTTTGAATTAAACTGCTATTAAAACTGGTTTAAGAATCAAGACAAACTACACATATGCTTTAATACTCTATCTCCCCGTGGGCTGATGGTTGTGGAATATGCCCACAGTATTCCCCACCTGAAAAAAGAGACGACTAAAGAGGAGGACTTAAAATGGATTCAAACGGTATTTGAAACCAAACTTTAACTTGAACCATATTTGAACTTTACCTTTTTTCTAGCTGACACTACATAACACATTCGTTTTGATGTGTCCTTAAATCCCCTCTAGGTAAATCTTGGCTGAAATTCTATTGACTGCCTTTCCACCTCTTGGAGTATCATAATAAATTTGCAACAAAGGGCTAGTGATGCAAAAAGTATGTAACAACAGGTTAACAAGGAAAAAAAATTCATGAATTTTACCTTTACCATATCCAGCAACCTCCAGTTTGTCCTCCCATTTCGGATCCTGAGTTTGTGCATACATTATAAGTTTCTCAGAGAGGGAATGATTCCAAACATCCTTCAATGAAACTGGTGAAAACTGAAGGAGGAAGTCCTGTTCAATCTGAAATTCAATGAGAAAGCCACAAACTTTAATAAAAGACATATTCTCCTTTGAACTGGAACTCAGTCACTACATAACATGTTACATATATACATATATATATATATATATATATATATATATATATATATATATATATATAATTTCTCTAATTCGGCACTTAGGGGGAAAGTTGTTGTTGAAAAGTCAACCTTAAGGGGAAAAAAATTTTCGGGTGAAATATAAGTTTCGCCTTAACGTTTCCACACACTTTTCCTATAGGAATACGTAAACTTACAAGTGCGCCCTCTTAGATTTACAAACTAGATGCTATTACTTCAAAGTTGTCAAATTTACGGACACCTAGCTGTTAACACGAACGGATGGCTGGCCATTGAAATAACGTTAATTATATGTTTAGACGTTAGGGCGAATTTATTTCTTATGTATTTTATTACCTTTTTTTCGCCCTATGTACAAGCAGATATAACAATTTCCCCTTAAGGTGGAAATTAGCGTTATATATATATATTAGGATTTACTTAGAACTATGACAAATTTATGCAGGCTTACAAGAGAAACTTTCATTGATACCAATTCTGATGGTATCATATGATGCTTTAAGACATAATACTCACAGAATGTGGCTCCTCCTGAACTTAAGTCTTGCAATAATGTATGTTGGGAAATTATTTCTTATTTGGATAACATTTTCCTGTATGTTCATATATAAGTGGCAAGTCAAAAAGTAGAAGTAGGATGAAGGCCCCTAAAACAGGGGAAAGAAAGAAAAACAGAAGCCACTGGAAACCCAGTCAAGGTCACAGATACACACACACACACAGATAACAGGATGCAGCTGCTGAAGACTGCATAGATTTGTTGACTCTGAATTTAACAGAAGGTAAAATTCTCACAACAATATAAAACTTTTCTGGAGTGTGATTACTTTCTGTACACAGTGGCATACCTATGGGAGGAGGCATGAAGGGGCCTTGAGACAAACATTTGTTGCCCAAACACAGAAATTTCACAACCCCCCACCCCAAAAAAACCCTGGCTATGCCATCCACTCTGTACATCTTACCATTCCTGGTGTATCCAAAAGCCTTGGGTAATCACTTAGGAGTTGACAGAGGTCTTTCTTAGATGTAAACAACCAGTCTGCTCTTCTTGGCTGTGTTAGTCTCATATAGTCTTTAACTTTTTCTAAGGGACTGTGATTGAATTTCATCCAAGTGGTCATGTTCGATAATTCTTCATCTAGAGTGAAACGTAAAAACATGAAACAGGAATTAATATTACTCTAATTATTTCACACAGCACATGATGTACAGAGTAAAAACTCACTTTGTTTCCAAAGTTTGGTTTGTCATGGTTTGCAACAAAGTTAGGCAATACTCTCTCTTCAATCCACACAAGGAATTCATATTAATGGAATATTTTGCTACTTAAGTCATAGCTGTTTGTTCATTTTCCTACATCTCGGATATGTATAAAAATTTTAGTGCTTTTAACGTACATTTAGATGATCTAAGTGTTTTGGCAGTGGATAACTCAGATATGCTCATAAATTGTCATAGTTTTTTTACTCTTTTATAGAGGGATTGTATCTGAACAATAAAAATTGTTTTTGATGTTTTGTGAAAGAACTGGAAACTATAGTTATTCACCTGAAAATTTAGGTTCTTCCTTATATGTGACAAGTTTGAGTGGCTTCTTTGCCTTTGCTGGTTTTTCTTTTTCTCCTAAAAAGTCACGAGTCCTCTTCCTGACATTTCGCAATCTCTCTTCCAGGTAGCCTGTAGCTGGGTGTTTGCCCATGGATTTTGTATACCATGCTTCCTACAGACACAAAAAAGAGAAAGGAAGAGTGTTAGAGTAGATGAGGTTTTCTGGCTCAGTTTCTAACCAGTTGGTTAAAGTGGGCCAGCCACGGCCTTTCTTCCAGTTGTGGCTCACTGGCTTGTTTTCCCTACTCCATTGCTAATGCTGAGCACCAAGTACAATGGCAGTAGGTTCCATTTTTAAAGTCTTCGGTATGACCCAACCAGGAGTCGAGCCTCAGACCTTCCGGCTACAAGTCAGATGCTCTAACCAATTGACCACTTGAGAAATGAAGAGGGATTACAACACTTAATATTTATTTGTAAGAGCAGCGTGTCAAGTAAATTCTTTATAAAGGTCAAGCTGTTCAAAACTGTAAGAATTTTTACATTTTTCTTGGCTGAAAATGTCTGAGAAAGACTGAATTCAACTGAGAATTTGTCTGCACTTCATGCACTAAACTTGAAGTGTACCATCAATCTGGTGATGTTTCATCACCAGACTTTAGTCTTAGTTAAATCATGAATAAACCAATTTGCAGAAAAATGGTGTTGTATCAATGTATCACTTAAGGATACAACTTACATATCCTTCCCCTTCACTGTCCTTCAGTTTAGGAAAATCAGTCACAATTGTTCTTGCAAGGCTTACTTTCATACTGGTCCCAACACTGTAAAAGAAAAAGATGTCAACATATTGTAAACTAAGTTTAACTCCCAAAATTGTAACTTAACAAAGGTTAAGAGACTGTGTAGCATCACAGATGCCCAATTACCATACCAATCACTGGTGTTTGCACCAAGTACTCGGTACCCGGGTCCCCTACCAACGATGTCAGGACCCGGTTCTGAAATTGCTACCTGGATCCAAAGTTTCACTAACATAGATTGCATGTGTGACAAAACAGCTAACATGTTACTTTTTCCTGGCCTGTTACTTTCCTGTTACTTTATCTCACCTACGCCTAAGAACACTTGTCATGTCCATACGTAAGATACGTTGGTGTTATATTATATCAACGTGCAAAGCAAAATTTCTTTTTATGACTTTACAACAAACTTGTAGCCTAACAGAAGTTATATTTTCGGTACCCGGGTACCCGACCGATCATCGACTTCGGGTACCCGGTTCCGAATTTTGCACCCGGTGCAAATACTACCAATCACATCCTACACTATTATTTTCAAAACCAAGCTTCCATTTAAGTTTGTACCAATTTCTAAAATGTAAAACAAAAAACTCAAAAATAACTACTGTATATCTACAGGATCAGGGATGATGATGAGTTTGCCTCAGATCAAGGAGAAATGAGGTCTGGGGCTCTTTATAGTGCTCCTGTCTGGTAACAAAACGAAGTTGCTGTCACCAGTCTTTCAAGGTTCTTGAGTGTTCTACTATGTACTAATCATTCTGGGAAAGATTCATCATTGTTTCTCTAAATGCAAATTTCAGCATTTAGGGGCACCTTCAGTGCTATTAGCCCCTCTTCCTCCTGGCTATACATACAAGATGTATCTTGGCAGCACCAGCAATTGGCAATGGCTAAATAAATACTAAGAAATTTATATCTCCCTCCCCTTTAAAACATACACCCCCTAGGAACTGTTACCAGCTGATATGCAAGATGTTACTTCATTTATTCACTACGACAACATCCTCTAAAACTGATCTCCTGCTATTTCCCCTGTTTAATGTCCGAGTGAGAGACATACCTCTTTCTTGTAAGTGTAAATACTGCCTTCTTGCATCATGAAACTGTAGTTTTGCATAATCAAGAATAACAAACTGCCTTGAATGATCATTAAGTTAAATTAAGTCAAGGATCCAAGGTTTGTTTCCCTCTCAATATTTCCTCAGTGATGTGCCATAACAGACTAGAACATGAGCACAAATATTACCTGTCAGATGGCCATACAGATACAGATAGACAACTTTGAATGGTCTGTGTTCCATTCAAATGGTCATCAAGCAGTTCAGATGCCAATACTGATTGCTATGATTGAAGTGGCTACGTACTATTGTTTGTACTAGGCAGGGCTTAAGCCAGGATTTCAGATCAGGGAGTCCATAGATGCGTGGCATGGGGGAGGGGTCTAAGGGGAGGGGGTGTCCCTCCCCTTTGCCGAAAAAAATGGATTTTAACCCTTCTTAGATGCAAAATGGTGCAACTTTTCACTCATTTGGCACCTGCACCCATGACCCTAAAATAAAGGTTATTGTAATGGACATTCTGTAAAAAAATCAAGAACATGTGTAATTAAAGTGGTGTTACAGCAGATGGAACTTTTATTGACAAAACTGGTTATCTTTTCTCTTCTTGTTTATATATAGCTAATTTGGCATGGTACTGGTATTGACTCATAAGTTTGGTTTTTTTTTTATTTGTTCCTGACTTTACGTAAGTAAAATTACCATTTTACAAAAAAATGTACAGGGAGAAAAGTATCTCATATTGTGATCTCTAAATCCTTCTGGGTTGTTGGAAGAAATAGTTGAGAGCTGAAGCGAAGTCAAATTCAGACACTGATGGCTTCCCATAGCTGATCAGTATCAGTCTCGCAGCATGTCAATCTTCAAGCACTGCCGTAACTTGAGTGAATCAGACCGTGAATGTACCGTGGGTGCACGCCGGTCTGACCACGTGTGATGTCGCATTTCACTTTAGGAAGGGCTAGGATTTGAAGCCAGTGTTTTCGTTTGGCGAATTTATAACGATAGCAAACTTTCCTTAATGATAATAGTTTTCTTATCGAACTACTATAAACTAATGCGTAGTACTTCCATGTGCATGGGGAAATCACTACTGGCAGTGTTAAATTTTGCAATATAGAAGGCATGTTTGATCGGTAACCAACCTGTAATTTCATCACTAGTCGAAAATTTTTACTATAGGCCTGTAAGCTTATCTGTACTTTCTCCCCTAAACCTAAGATGAAGGCCTGTCCAATAGTTTGCTAAGTCCCGAGGTCGATTCGCGATCCCGGTTCATGATTTTCTAGGCTGCCTTCGTCCGAATTCAACTGCTAAATGACACAGCTCGCATAAGTAATGAAGAAGTAATGAATAGTGCTCAGTATATACACTGAGCTTAATAGGGCCCCTGTTCTCCAAACAAGCGAAACATACGGTACGTCTTGTGTGTGAAAAGCATCACAAGGTCATCATGACGTAGTAGCTGGTTTACAAGGTCCTGGTTGGCCATTGGCTCATGAAAAACGGAACAGAGAACACTCATGTGTAATAAACAAAAACGCGAATACCTTTAAGTTCCGGAAACTTTGAATCAGTTAATTTAGCGTTCAAAACTTTTTGTTAAAAAATCAGAATTTATTTTATAAAGCTCCCGGAAAACGTCTGCTCAAGTTATGAAATCACATTCGCAATATATCGGATCCCCTTCCTTGCGAGTGTGACATTAAAATAGCAGTCATCTCGGGATATACACCTGCGTTGTACAAAAAGTCCACAGCCTAACAAGACTTGCAATAGCCTAAACTAGGCCTAGGCTATACCTCACACTCTGTTAACACCTCGAGTATACCAAGAGAAGAGAAAAGAACACCCCTCCATTAATGGTTAAATGTGTCACTAATTATGAAAATCAACCCTGTGCCATGTGTGAATTACTAAGATAAGACTATTGACACTGTTAATATTCATGAAAAGTTACGGACCGAGCCATGCTATTACATTTAGTGGGCACCAAAATGGCGCTCGTGCGAAGTTACGTTTTCTGATAGATTAAAGTGTTCCCCGGATGTCAGCACGAGGCTGGCTACGTAAGTCCTGGGTAGGACTTAAAACTGCATCCGGTTGTGGAGTTTGTTTAAACGTGGGAGTAATGAGGTTACCCTTTGTCACAACTGCCTCCGGGGCACCCTTGGGCAAGGTGCACCTGTATTTGCCCCGGTGCTTTTTAAGTGCTGTTGCCTTTGGGCGTAGTGTTGCCTTCGGGCGTGGTGTTTGCCTTCGGGCTTAGTGTTGCCTTCGGGCGTGGTTTTGCCTTCGGGCGTGGTGTTGCCTTCGGGCTTAGTGCTGCCTTCGGGCGTGGTGTTGCCTTCGGGCGTGGTGTTGCCTTCGGGCTTGGTGTTGCCTTCGGGCGTGGTGTTGCCTTCGGGCTTGGTGTTGCCTTCGGGCGTGGTGTTGCCTTCGGGCGTGGTGGTGCCTTCGGGCGTGGTGTTGCCTTCGGGCGTGGTGTTGCCTTCGGGCTAAGTGTTGCCTTCGGGCTTGGTGTTGCCGTCGGGCGTGGTGTTGTCTTTGGGTGTGTGGTCTTTGTGGGGCTTTGTTTTTGGTGTGACCAGGGGAAGGTTGGTCTGTGGGGTCTTTGGGTTGTTGTCAGTGTGTGTGTGGTTCTATTGTTGTAATGAACATAATTTTCTGTTTGATTTGGTGGTGTGTGGATAGTTTTGCCTTTATGTTCCTGTCCGATCCGGTTTGAGTTTTGTTTTTTGTTTGTATGTGCCGTTTCGATGCACTTAAAAAGCCCCCCCGTAAGAACGTACGGATAAAATATGAGGTGAGCTTGCTGCTCTGCGTACTGCACAATAGTTAACTGCCGCAGAAGACAGTAGTACGAATGGGTGGGTGACGTAACTGACGTAGTAGCTAGGGATTTCCGTGGCAAGCAAATGTTTTGAGTGTATACTGCATGCGGAGCATTAATTAATCGCTCTGGATGCAGGGAAATGCTGCTTTACGTATGCAGCATGTTACCGTTAACACGCGCAAGTACCGGTGGAATGTACGAAGCTTGTCAGTGAAAGTCCCACGGCATGTACACAAATCAACATTTCGTGGATGTATTTGTGTGCTAGTTTTGGGTAAACAGTATATTTTCTTACGAAACTAATAGCCATAAATGTTTTAGATATTTGAGTGGGATTGATATGTTTTATCCAAGTTTGTAACGTCAGATAATTTTACATCTTTCAAACTTAGAAAATCCTTGAAGGGATCGACTTTTATCTTGCACGGTAATTCGAACTGGTGCGTAATTTCGATGGGCGAACGCCGGGTTAGGATAACATATAAAGGCCTGAAAACAAAAGTGCACGCGGAGGTGTGTAGCCTACTATTTTTTGACGACCGTAGTTCGAACGGCCATGTGTATTCGTGGGTATAGAAAATTAAAATAACATTTATTCGGTACTTTTCCGATAACTTTTCTTTCCGCAAAATATTGTTTTATTTTTATTTTTTTTTTTCATTTTTTTTTTTTTTTTGCGGCCCAAAGACAGGCCGTCCAAATGACGGCTGGACGGCTCGCTGGCTTAAGCCTTGGTACTAGGTAAGCAATTCAACTAGCAGTTGTCTAAATTTTTTGAGTTTGCTCTACAAAAAGTTCAAAACAGAATCAATAACAGTAGTATAGTTTGGTGGTTCTCAAATATTTTGGAGTTTTTGCTCCCTTGACTGTCAGGCCACATCCCCTATGCTCCAAAAATATGATGCAAACACCCACAACCCCCTCCTTTCCATTTGGTCTACTCATAGCACCCTGGGAGTTACAGTATCCCAACTTTGAGAATCACTCGTCCTAGCTCAAAATAACTACAGTAGCATGTTCATGGATAGGTTTTTATAGGCCTTAGCAGCTAGAACAACAGCTGATTTTACATTCAAAATGTAGGCAGGAGCAACCAAATGTGCATGTCACTTGACTGCTGTGCATTCCAAACCTGACAAAAATGCATTTACTCACCTGAACCTATGTTTTTCAATAAGATGGGACACTAAAATTCTGACCATCTTGTGACGCTCACTAGTACCCAAGACACCTTCATCAAGTTGCTTAATTATCTTTGACTGACCAGCATCCTCCAAGATCTTTCTTATATTCTGAGGATTAAAACAGATACTGCTGTTTAACCAAATATAAAACCTGCAACCATATTTTAACAATTTAACAATTATTTAATTACACTTGCAAAATGTAAGTAGCCTACATGTACTAGCGTATATTGAAGGATCAAATGAATTTTTCTTTGTATTTGTGGCAGTCTCTTGTAGGGTATATGGACATGACATAGTTTTTGTTTTGTTTGTGAAGGGCGACATATTTGAATAGTTAGACAAAAGTATTTGCAATGTCATAATCAACATTAGGGGGCTAGATGAAGTCACAATTTATTATGGGTAATCTTTACACCTTTTTAATTCTACTTTTTCAAAGGAAATCATAATCAGGTGAGCTCCATGACAGAGCAATGAATAACATTGAATATTTTAGAATGGTACTTACAAAAATCTTCTGATCCATGCTGGAAGGACTTGCAATAGTTGAAATTCCAGCAGTTTCAATTTTATCTTCATTTAAACTAGACAGAGATTCCTCAATGTCACTGTGACTTGAAAATGATTGGCCTGAAGTTGGTAAAGTGATAGTGCTTGCGCGTGAGGAAGTAGTACTCCTTTCTTCAATATCCTGTAATAAAATACTGGCACATCTATTTTTTGCATTAAACTGATTGTTTCAATCCTTTAAATTTAATTTGCAGCATGTACAGTATACCACAAAGTGTGTATCTATACAAGCCTGTATCTCATAGGGATATAGTAATAGGCATCTACAGTCTTGAAGTTTCTCTGCTAGGACACAGACAATCTTTACAGGTTCTACAGGCAATGTAGCATAAGCATGATAATGCCTAGAGAAAAAAACTGTTTCCCATAATTCACAAATTAGTTTGACAGATTCATCTTCAAGAACAGCAACATGGTGAACTGTGGCAAAAACTGGAGCAAAATCCTCTGTTTTACCTACTACAACTATTACTCCTGGTCGGTAGCATACGCCATGTAGCTTCACCCAATCTGCTATGTATATATCTTCATACAGGGGATAATTTCCAAGAGCTTCAGATATGGCATGTGCATTTTCAAGGGTAGCAAGTCGCATCTTTCCTCCATTTCCTACTTCTTTGTGGCTGATGTTTAAATTTTTCCCAGAAATCATCCTACAGCAAAGACGCATTTGGTCTTTCTTTCACAGCCATACTTTTTAGAGGGTTTTTAAAGTTATTGATGACAGATGCAAACCGTTTGAAAAAAAAAGTGTTTTCCTTCAAATCGCATGCACCAGAAATGAATGACTGGGCCGATGTTTCGCATTGAGTCTGGATAGTGCAACATGAAATGGTGCTTGGGTTTCAGTTGGCGTTGAGGAAAAAGGTTAAGAGTTTATGGTGATCCTTCAGGAGATTCTTCAACACTACTGTGTCTTCAAATGTCACACCAGGTAAAAAAATGAAGTCCATACACTGCAGTAAAATTAGCAACAACTCCCAATGGATATCATCTTCAGGCACTAAGTCCCCTATTATTAGTGGGATATTACGTAGCAATGCCCACATTTGGGCTGCAGACTGACCTGTTGCACCATCAGGATTTTGAAGCTGGCCATCTGATAAACAGCAGGGTTTGTTTGAATTATCTGGAAAACCGTAACTGTAACTTGTTTTCCTCCCATTCAAGGTATTTAAGGTAAATCTTCCATTATCTATCAGCGACCCTATTACCAGTTTGAGCTCCAATGGCCCATCTCCTTCCAAAACATCATGCATAATATCAGGAGCATGATTTTCTGTTATGTGAAAACAACCAAGCTCATTAAAAATGGATGGGTTCTTAACAACAGTTGTTCTTACATTTCCTTCAACATCTTCTGCATAGTTGGTTCGGTTTCTCTTCAATGTCTGATCAATGACTACTTGGGACCTCATAGTATCCCTGTGAACTTTGCAGTGCCTGCATGGGTAATTAGCAGTAAAACTTTCAGTAAAACCTAGCAAGGAATGCATGCCTAAATTATCTCCAGTAATTTGGGCAACCCCAACTTTGACATTTCCTTCAAAACTTGTAGTAACAATATCTATGCCATTAGTTGACAGGTCTTTCAAATCATTAATTAATGGTCTCAGTACCAAATCAAACCCATATTTTTCTATGATCATGTTTACACATGAGCACAAGGTAACAATTGTCTACAGTTGGAAGAAATTTAGCATGGAGATTTAGTATTGTAAAATAGAACATGCCCACTTTGTGGGTACCAGCCTTTGCACCTAGAGGGTTGGTAATCTCACATTCATCATAGTACAGTAAGAGGCGTATGTTTTTCTCCTCTGAAAAAATTGGATGATGTGTACAATATGGACTCTCCTGAAAGTTTCTCAACAGTCCATCTTCAACTTTACTCTGCTGGTGATTTATGATTTCTTGCATGTAACCTTTGCTCTCCAAAAGCAGCTTTAGTAATGGCTTCAAAGGAACATATTGGAATGTCTTATGTTGCAGGGTCTGTAAAGCATGACCAGTAGATGTTTCAGTTCTTTGGACATATTCAAGAGCTATGGGCATTTCAATAGGAGCAATATACTTCTCTGATGCAATGAAAAATCTGTGTTGCTTATACGCAGTGTCAACTTCCTTAAATGGATTTTTCAAACTTTCTAAACTTGTTAAAACATCTTGCAGCTCTTCTTCATGGACGAAGTTGTCCTCAGTAAGTTTTTTTATTTTATATTCACAAAATTCAACAATATCTGAATAAATACTGGAGGCAAGCCTTACAACACTGTCTACAGTTGTTTGAAGGACATTATTCTGACTCTTTAAAAAACTAACAAGGCCAGCAGCATTTTGCTTCAACTCTTGGGGGAAATTCTGCCACTGTTCTTCACCCGCAGGGGGGTTACCCTCATCAGCAAGATCAAATTCTTCATCCTCTGCTAAATTTGCAATTACCTCAATTCCATCATTTTCTTACTCTTGCTGGTTATTGTGATATCTATCATCGATCAAGCGTGAGCGAGTTTTGAGGTGTCTCTTTAAACTCCATGTCCATTTGAACGTACGCATGCATCCTTCTTGAGAGCATATTAAATTTTTTTTGAACTGCCTGTTTATAAAAATGAAGTGGACAGATTCAAAATGACGAAACAGATCTTTGACTCTGCCTGTATTAAAGTGTGGGCACAAGGAACATTTTAATGCCATTTTGTAAACAGCAGCTAAATCATACTCATGTCATGAGTAACTACATGTACCTGTTTCTTGAACTGACTAAACCGTTGCCAAAACTTAAGTCTGGGTCCAACTTGAGGTATTAGATCCTTTATGGCATCTTCATTAAGCAACTTGAAACTCTCTGAATCAACAGCATTTGCTGCATTGGGGAAGAAGAAGAGTGAGTTTTAATTAAAAAACATAGTGTTCTAGGTGATTCAGAAATTAAACTTTAAGTTTAAGCTTTCAGGTCAAGAACAGTCGCCCCAAAATTATTATGAAACAACCACTTAATTTCACAATTTTCTTTATTTCTCTTCCAAGTATCTTTCATGATCTTTTAAGACTGAATTATACAAGACTGAAGGTAAACCACGGAGGTATACTTCATGTAAATTTCACAATTCAGTGGCAAAGATATTGTCACATGATTGTCTAGGGCCATTCATGAAATAGGGTAGACTACTACCCTACTTCAAATTGGGGTGACTGCATTTGCCCTTTAAAGTTCAATGAAGACTGGCACGGTACTTCTAAATTGCCAAATGCTGTGCATGTGCTTACGTATGTTGCTTTAACTGTTAAAACAACTTCAATGTGATATTCATTTTTGCAGAAAATACATTGTCTGAGCTTTTTGGTTTCATAAGGATCAACCCAAAATTTCAACAGTGTTAGGTCCCAATTGGGGCCTTGATCAGAGCTGCATATTTAGTACAGTACGGCGGGCCCATAGCCAGCTTTACATTTTCACGGGGCAAGTGTTGTGAGTGTTGCGAGGCAAGCAGTATGAGAAAATTTTCTCCTACGGTAATACCCGGCGTATATACTAGTTTCACTTTTAGTGTGGTGGGGCATAAATATTTTTTGGTGGGGCATTGCCTCGAAAATCCCCACACCCCATGGCTACGGGTCCGCAGTATGGCATGTTTCACAAACTGACATACTATATGGGTCTTGTGAACAACACTGAAATCATTAACAGTCAATACCCAAATATTATAAGACACTGTCCGGAATGACTGTCTCGGCACAGTAAAAAATAAAAAAAAAATATGAATTGGATAAAATTTCATTCTATAAAAGTATACATTTCATTAGGTTTACACACCTGGTAATTACAGTTTGGCCACCTTTGGCAGACTGAAGCTTTAAGGTACAGTTACGGTCATTAATTGCCCATATTCGGTTGTACAAAAACTTTTTTGTATCAGAATAATTGCAAACGTTTTGCATTTAATTAAGTCTGTGTGAAAATTGTTATCAAATGATAATGGAATGACAAGTAGGCTACATCTAGACCCTATGCCCAATATGGTAGCCTAGGCCTTATATGTTGAAGACTGTTAACATAAATAATGTTACCAGCCTAGGCTATCTCTTTAGGATAGGGTCTAAACGTAGCCTAGCTGTCATTCCAAACTACAGAATATAATTTTCAGAAATAAAAAACAAAAACACAATTGATGCGGCGGCAAAAAAGGATGCGGGCGGGGATGATCAACTGTTGTTTTTTTTTTTAACTTTTTACTTGGCCTAAGTAAAAATGAGTGATTTAGGGTCTACTGTCTAGTTGAGATGAAGAACAGTTTTCTTCAGTGCCATTAACCAATTCAGGACCTTGTGAATTCCCAAAACATCATTTCTAGCAGTGTCTAAGACATGGTCTCTAATTTTTAAAATGGAAAATCTTCAATCTCTCATTATTTCCTCACTTTGTATAGGCCTATAGCCTAGACCTAGGCAAATCCTACGAATGCCTGTTTGATATCTAATTTAAGGCGCTGAACCCAAGATTTTCCTGCTTGAAATGGTTTTGACATAGCCTAGCAAGTGATTTGGCCAAAATTTTAACGAAACACTATGAAAAGTGCACGGAGTTTCACACAGCCATGATACACTAGCCTTGGCCTACATACTACATAGTAGGCTATATGGTGTATACAACGTAAGGGGCACCTGCCAGTGTGGACTGATGTATGTCAATAAACCACTCATCCTCGAGTCATAGAAATTGGCCACAACCCTAGGCTATAGCCTAGCCTACCCATAGGCTAGGCAAGGCCTAGGCTAATTCCAAAATGCCAGCTTTTCTACTTTTTTGTAGGCCTAGGCCTAATTCTGACACCAGATTATGAAATAGGCCTAGCCTATTGGGGCCTAACCTTACATGTTACACTAACCCTTACCATGATTTTGAAACAAATACAACAAAACGTTTTGAAAAATCGATTTGCCCAAAACCTTGAGGCGGGAAAAAGTTTTAGGCTACTACTAGAGAGCCTAATGTTAGGCCGAGGCGTTGTGTCATCCTACAAAAAACACAATAGCATTTGACGTTAGGTTACGTGGGGTATTTGTGCACTACTTGGAGTAAGAAAGAACCGAATAATTAACTTAAACAGTTAAGGTTCCAATAACTTTCGCATGAGAACCTTTGAATACGTCGATTAGCTCCTCCAAATCCCATTCTTTCAGAACAGATGACACAAAGTTGTCCATTTCGGTCGATCAAGTTCCCTCAGATATCCTTCGCTACTTTCACTTTCATGCGCGCCAGATTTCCCCGCTTCGACGCGACGTTAAGTATATACAGTATGTACCGCCTCTATACTGCTGAAGACTTGGTCATATGACAGCATTTGTCCAATGAAAGAATGTTATGAAAGTGACCTATTATCATGGGTCAAACGTGCTCGCTGATATTTCGCAACCTTTCAACAACCTTACGCAATATTTCTGTAAAATCGACCCAAATCTGGGTAAAGCGTTGGTGACCAATGAGCTGGGTCACTCAGAATGACCCAGGTGTTTTTACAGTGCAGGCGTTGGAAACATTACGTACATTAATTCTGTATATATATATTACACACTAGTATATGTACGTAATGTTTCGAACGCCTGTGCCCGTATCTATCCGCACAGCGACTGTACGATCTTTTGCTTCGCTTTACTTTGCACCGCGTGTTTTCGCTTTCGAGACTGCATAGATGGCTATGCAGGCTACAATCGTTCGTTATCTGCCCTGTGAATATGGCCTGTCCTGTGGCTCCCGACTTAACATTTTTTACGAATAATTCTGACTAGGAGTGATTTTATGGCCCAAGTTGTGTCGAACGACGTGATTGAAAGAAATCAGTGAGTTTCTCAGAGAATGTTATAATGTCATGTGATATATATATATATATATATATATATATATATATATATATATATATATATATATATATATATATTATATATATATATATATTTATATATTTATATATATATATTTATATATATATATTTATATATATATATTATATATGCTCGGAACGCGTGTGTGCTTGAGCGGGCAAGGTAGCTATAGCCTAGGCCTAGGCTAGATTCTTGTACAAGGTAGAAGTCTGTGTGTAGGCCTAGGCTAGTCTCATTAAGAGTCAGTCTCTGTAAAGGTGTACCAAGTGGTGATTCATGGGTTTAGGCTAGGCCTACAGAAAATTTGATAAAAAATTGCAGTGACACATTATGGTACCAAACTACCAAATCCGAAAAATTAGACTCCTCGCTCTTTCGGTTCCTCCACAGACAAATCATGAAATTTAATTAAAAAAAAAATACCTCATGAAACTGCCCATAAATTAGGGGGTATTCAAATGTCTGCAAAACTCTGCACCAACTTTGTCCCAAAGAAACTAGTGCATTTTCTTGATGCATGAGATGCCTAGGCTATATCACAAACGTTCACAATTTGTTCCGGGACAATGTTGGCGCCTCGCGTGTCGTCAACCCGAATCTTTTGTGTAAAGTGCCCTCGTGGTATTTTCAAACCTAGGGCCTAGGCCTATAACTTGGTGGGCCATCAAGATCCCAGGGATTAGTTAAGTTTACATCGAAGGACTCACAGCCATAAAGCAATTTCAAGCACAGTCATTGGGATATTGTTAGTGCACAGAGATAATCGAGGTCAAAGGTAAAAAATTCGTAATTTTTCGCATTTCCGCGCCTCTGTAACTTTGTGCGCCTTCGTCAGATTTTTCGTTTAAAGGTAGCTCTGCATGTACACTGTCTGTGTCTACTGAGTAATGAAAAAAATCTTGGGATCTCTGCATTCTGATTTTTTATGATTTTTGAAAAAATTGTAGAAAAACAGGATTTTCAGCACTTTTGGATTTCTGGAGCACAAAAAGCACTTTTTTCAGCCTCATAAAAACGTGCGCCAAGAAGATCCCATGTATATTTTTAGTGTATCTGCTTGAGTTTTGTGGTGTCTAGACTGCTGAACTGAAAAATGGTTGGGATAGCATTGGCGCAAGAAAATAATTAAGGTCAAAGGTCATACCAGCTAATAATTTCGATGATTACGGTCAATTTTACAACCCCATAAAAATAAAATCATCTGCCAACAAGATCCCATGAATATTTGTATTGTATCTACCTTAGTTTTGTGATATTTACTGGTTCAAAATAAAAATTGGTTGGGATCTTGTTAGCATATCAATAAATTGAAGGTCAAAGGTCACTGCAGCAGTAGCAGTTTCTGTCAACCCTGCAGATTGGAAATTAGCCGTCCTCCCGGATTTCGCTGAAAATTATTTTCAGCACACCTTGCATAATGTATGGGACCACACAGAAAAAACTAGCCGTAAATTTGTACATAGCAGTTTCCGAGATATGGCGTGTCATGACCATAAAAATGACCATGTGGATTTGCAAAAATGTTATTTTGGGGCATGTCTAGAGTATACAGTACAGAATCGTCGAGGTTGCCCACATCGTCGTGTGCAAAACCATCGGAAATCATCGCAAATCGCTGGAAAGCATAGCTAGCATCGGCACAGAAATCCCGATGAAAGAACATCGGTTCGACGCAAAGTGAGAAGAAACTCCGACAGAAATTGCGCCGAGACCAACAATAGCCCTGACTCTTGTTCAGGAAGTTGAATAGGGCAGGCCTATTAAAGGGAATATAGGGAATATATAATAATAGTGGTATATTGATCGCTAAATTGTTGGGATGTGAGGGGAAATAATTGACTAAGTATTGAATACTGTAGGCTCATTTTGGTTTATGAATATAGCTAGGGGTTGGAGTTGGACAAATGCGCGATTTCGGTAGCCAAAAAACGCACCAGAATTTTCCAAAAGACACAAAAAGCACGATCGAATTTTATGAAAATGCACTTGAATACAGGCTGATTCGGTGTACCGGTTCGCCCTAAAAACGGCACAACAGCAATGAAACACCTGCACCAACTGCACTGAAACTATAATAAATGAACACATAATCGCAGAATTCCCATGCAAAAATGGATCTAATATGGATCTAATGGATCTAATGGATCTAAGTTCAGTTCAGTTCTTCGACGAGAGCAGACGTGTTTTCGTTTCGCTCTCGTCTTTTTGCCGTGCTCAACTTGTATCACTGTGTGATAGCTGTACTATTTATTGCAATTGTGCATAAAACCTTATAGCGTGCTTGTGTTGTAGTTAATAAGTAGGTCTGGTCGTGTCCATTTGTTTGAGACCTCACCTTGTTTCTGTGTAGCTTGTGTTTCTTACTTTATCCTATTTTTTGTCCTTTTGTAAAACTAGTTCTGAGGTTTTTCCTCTTTTCATTCCGTGGCCTCGAGCCACACAACTGCTGCTATGCCCGGAAGTCGGGATAGCACAATTGTTAAGTTAGAGTTTTCGTCCGGGGCGAGCGTTTCTCCCTCGCAGGCGTTTGCTGTGTTGAAGAACAATGGTGTGGAGGTAAAAGAAATAGAGATGTTGCAGCCGCTTGCGGCTCGCAACACGTACGACCTAAAGTTCAGGTCAGATGCTGCCCGAATTCAAGGGGTGTCTCGCCTTAAAGGGCTGGAAGGGCTTACTGTCACCCCATATGATCGTTCTGTGGTGGTGACAGTTCTGTACCTGAACTTTGAGGTCGATCAGGGCCTGGTGGCGAGGGTTCTCAGTCAGTACGGAACTGTCTCCGATATGCGGTGGGTCACCTACCAGGAAGGTGAGCTGAAGGGCATCTTGAACGGAAAGAGACAGTTCCGTATGGTACTGAAGAGGGAAATACCGTCCTTCCTCTTCATAGGGGGTTCCAAAGCCCATATAAGATACTTTGGGCAGCCCCGCACCTGTTTTAAGTGTTCAGAGGAGGGGCATGAAGCCAAGGCCTGTCCCAACAGACGTTGTGGCAAGTGCCTGCAGGTGGGGCACGAAAAGGCCGAGTGCCCCAACGAGATGCGGTGTAACCTCTGTGGGGGGGGGAGGGACATGTTTCTGGTTCCTGCCCCACTTCGTACTCTGCCCGTGCCAGTGCGGATGTGGGGCCGGCACATGAACCCTCGCAGTCAGGCCCAGAACCTATGGTGGAGGAACCTAGGTCCCCTTCACCTGATGAGGTGGCACATCAGGTGGAGCAGGATTTCCTTGCTGCTAAACAATGTGAAGGGGTCTCTGGGACCCCTGAGGCAGGCCCTCCATCGTCCTCCTCTTCAACACCTGGGGAGGCTGGATTATTAACAGTGGAGAATGACCTTCAACTCTCATCAGACTCGGGACTGACTCTGCCATGTCAGATGCTGGGGGACCTGCCCTCAGAGCCCCTCCCACCAAAGGAACCACCATCGGGGGAGGGCTGGTTTTGATTTGTGTGAGGGTGTTGAAACAGAGTCCAAAATTACAAAAGGTCGGCCTCAGGTGAGGAGTCAGTGGAAGGGGATCCATTCCTTCTGGTCCACCACTACCCGAGTCCATGTAAGAATAAAAAGGGCAGGTCAGAGGACAGATTGTGTAAGTTTACCCTATCCCACCATGACTGAACCCCCCTGTCCCTCATGACCCTAACGTCAATGGCATGAGGGACAGTCGGAAACGGTCAGAATATTCCAATTTTTGCAAATCACTATGTGTGGACTTCGTTTTCCTCCAGGAGACTCACATTGTTAATGAGAACGACGTCTACACCTGGTCCTATGAATGGGGTGGGGGTTTGCACGCTTCCTTTGGTTCCGTGTCTTCCTGTGGATCTGTTATTTTAGTTTCATCCAGATGGACTTCCCTGGTAGGAAAAGTTGATCATGATCATGAGGGCCGGGTGATATGCATCACCATAAAACATCCTTGCGGGAGCTTCATCCTATGTAATGTTTACGCACCCAATCAGCCTACAGACAGAAGGAATTTTTTTACTACCCTTCCATCCTTCGTTCCTGGCTGTGCCCCTTGTATCCTAGCCGGAGACTGCTTTTTAAGTGCATCGAAACGGCACATACAAACAAAAATCAAAAACTCAAACCGGATCGGACAGGAACATAAACGCAAAACTATCCACACACCACCAAATCAAACAGAAAATTATGTTCATTACAACATTAGAACCGCACACACACACTGACAACCCAATGCCCCACAAACCAACCTCCCCCCGGCCACCCTAAACCAATATTACTACATACCACCAACGAAAGACAACACCAGACCAAACCACCACCCAACAACAACCAAAAAACCAAAACACCAGACCAAGCAATCATCACAAACAGATATTTACATACACATATATACATATTTACATATATACATATTTCTAGCCCAATGTAAAGGAATCTGTGCTTTTTAAGTGCATCGAAACGGCACATACAAACAAAAAACAAACTCAAACCGGATCGGACAGGAACACAAAGGCAAAACTATCCACACACCACCAAATCAAACAGAAAATTATGTTCATTACAACAATAGAACCCCCCAACACGAACAAAC
>JAIZAY010000503.1:0-43032 GCA_029531755.1 Holothuria leucospilota
AGGGAAATTTTTGGGCCTATTGGGGGTTGGAAGGGGTAATGTAGGGTAAACACTGCATTTTTAATACAAATGTCCAACTTGGCATGATTGCTCCTTGGGACAATAGAAAGAAATTTATCCAAAGGAACACTTGATATCTATGCAAATTAACTAATTAGCCTCTTTTTACATAAAAATAAAGAAAATGTCCTCAAAATATATTTGAGGCATCGACTCATTAACTTTGGTCATATTTTATGACAACAATCCTAACAGTAATTTTCGGGACCACTTTGGTGTCCAGGTTAACCAAGATGGCGGAAAACAAAATGGCCGCCAACTTGAATGAAATATTACCAAAAATTGTGCAAAAACATTGCCAAATTTCCACAATCCTCTATCATAATGATGTAAATTGTTATTCTAAAATTAAGGATGGCCTTTATCACCCTTGGCACAAGAGAACTTACCATCCAATATGGCGGGAAAGCACCGAAGTAATTACAATACAGTAAAAATTCCCCACAAAACTAAAAAAAAAAATATTAAAATGCAAAGAATCTCAGAAAATAATCATTAAAAATACATTTCAATTGAAAACCCCAAATATCTTTATACCAGATTGTAAGTAAAATTCCAGACATGGTTTGTGAAATTTTATGCAGGATCCCACACTAACCAAGATGGCGGAAACAACAAAGTTGCCGCCAAAAGGACGACCATTATATATAAAAAATATGAAAAAATCATTGACAATACTTGTGACAGAGTTGCTATTTGGATCTGTCCAGATTTTATAAAAAAAAAAAAAACCAAAAATATTTTTCAAAATATTTCTTTTGCAAGTTAGGTCAACCAAGATGGCGGAAAAAGTAAAATGGACGCCAATGCAATAATAATAATAATAAAAAAAACAACAACAACAACAACAATAATAATAATAAATTTTCCTCCTTTTTATTCATGAAATGTTCATATAAACATTGACATATAAAGTAATTCTGGTAGCTCACATGATTTTCAAGAAAAACTTAAGAAAAAGTACAAAGAAGGCGTTAAAATCATTGAATTAAGTACACAGACTTTCAAACATTACCACTACGAGTCGATATAATCATAGAACACGTCACATAAATCATAGTAAGTAATCTGCTTTTTCGATCTAATTGGTTTTCTTTTCGCCCTAAAACTTTCCACATTAATTACAAACTTAAACTTGTACAAAAACTCTTGAACTGAAAGTTCTACCCCCTTACACTTGCTTTGATAAATATACTTTTTCATATGCAAAATTAAAAAGTTAAAAGGGTGCTTTTTCCCTTGATTAAAACCAAAAAATATATCCTGTTTGGAAAAGAAAAATTGCTTTTTGAGAATCGACCTTTCTACATCTAAAATAAAACTTGAAACCATATTACAATCCCAAAATAAATGCTCAAGGCTTTCGCTTTCAGTGTGACAAAAAGAACATTTGTCACTTTCTTTCTTCCCCATAGCATGGCGCAGCTTATTAGTGGCTATAATTCTATGAATAAATCTAAACTGTAGATAGTGTAGTTTTGTTTCGTTCGTGTTAACACGGGGCATTTCAAAAAAATGCTGCAAATCTAGATCAGTGAGGTGGCTAAAGTTCTGACCCCACTTATACAATGCAGTTGGGCGACCAGAAAAAGTTTCGCTTTCAGTGTGACAAAAAGAACATTTGTCACTTTCTTTCTTCCCCATAGCATGGCGCAGCTTATTAGTGGCTATAATTCTATGAATAAATCTAAACTGTAGATAGTGTAGTTTTGTTTCGTTCGTGTTAACAAGGGTCATTACAAAAAAATGATGCCAATCTAAATCATTGAGGTGGCTAAAGTTCTTACCCCACTTATAAATTGAAGTTGGGCGACAAGAAAAAGTTTGAATAGAATAATTATACATGAACTGGGAAGTAGAGGGAGCATCCATAACCCTTTCAAACCAAGTATTAATGTTCATAACCGTATCCCCTACCCCCCTTCTTGCTCTCCACCTTCGTGGAATACTATTAATCATACCAAAATACGATGAAAAGGGGAATCTCTTAATGTGAAAACGAGTCATAATATCACGATATGCTAAAGGTGCACCCCTTTCATCAAATAAATCTCTTACATGCAGAACATTTTTTTGAAATAAATCATAGTACATAATAGGCTTATAATTAATCCGAATAAAAGAATTATTCCAAATAATTTTGATTATCAAAGTTCTCTCGTCGGAGAGCAGAAAGATAATACACACCATGCATCAACGACCGTCTTTAACAAAAGTATTCTGAATATTTGGGGCATCGCTGTTCCTACAGTTTACATTGAAAGAAAAATTTTTTCCCGACAGATTGCAAAGAGATATCAAAAAAAGTTTTCCATGGATTGTCTTTATTAATACAGTACCTTTTAAAACCCAGGTACACTTTAAGCTTTTCATAAAAGTCGGTATATGGGTAACTTTCAGCCTCAATTCCCTTACTGTGTTAACTATTACCGAGCGTTTGACCTTATCAGGTTTCCCACCCCAAATAAAATCCAAAATAACGCTTTCTAATTCTTTGATAAACGTTTTGGGGGATCTGGAAGAACAAGAAATAAAAAAAACTAGCTGAGATAGTGCAAAACTTTTTACAATAATATTTCTACCAATTGGCGTTAAATCTCTGATGCCCAAAGTCTTAAATTTGCTTTAAGCCTTGATAGTTTTGGAACATAATTGAGGCGAAAAAGGATCACTCCTGTTTGAAGTAAAAGCAATACCAGCATCTGAATCGGCCCAGAAGTAAACATTAACACCAATATCATTAACAAAATTAGGTAAATGTGAACAATGGCCTAAAGGAAACAAATTACATTTGTTTAAATTAAGTACAAGACCTGAAGAGTCTTTTAACAAATTAAGAATACGAAAGACCTCATTAAGCGATTGATCTGAACCATCTAAAAAGAAATTAGTGTCATCTGCGTATTGCAAAAATCTTCACTTCTTTGCTGTTAATTGAAATACCTTTGATAAGATCATTATGTAAAACTTTTAGAGCTAAAGTTTCAGCTGCTAATATAAAGAGATAGGGACTTAGTGGACATCCCTGTCTTACTCCACGCTGCAAAGAAAAATAGCCTGATGAATTACCATTGTTTAATATACATGTACTACTACCTTTATAAAACACTTTTACCCAATTCTGAATGCTCTCACCAAATTGAAAATAACGGAGACATTCATGTATAAAATCCCACTCAAGCTTATCAAACGCTTTTTCAAAATCAACACTAAAAATAAAACCAGGGAGCCCTTCGTCAAAAGCACAATCAATTACGTCAAGAACATACCTAATATTTTCCCCTATAAAACGACCTTTAAGGAACCCGCTCTGTTGTGGGCCAGTACAATTTTGCAGGACAGGTTTTAGGTGCGCGGCAATGGCCTTAGATCCAATCTTAAATCCCTGTCTAAAAGCGTTATGGGTCTGTGGTTAGATATGAAAGTACGGTCTTTGTTGGGTTCGGAATCAAATTTATGACTCCTCTACTTGGTTCGCAAGTCAAATACCCACAAGAATAACCACAATTTAATGAATCTACAACCAAATCACCTATTATTGGCCAAAACACTTTATAAAAGTTAACGGAAAGTCCATCGCATCCAGGGGATTTATCATTTTTCATAGATGACAATGATTGAAAACATTCATTTACTGTAAGTTCTCCTTCACACGCCGCCATAACATCATTATCAACATTAATTTCTGGAAGATCCTCGAAAAAACTTTCTGGGGAACAAGTGCCAGCCATGTAAAGGGATTGATAATAATCTTTGATATGTTTAAGTAATTCGTTTTCATCAGTTAAAATAATACCCCGATCATTGGTGAGCTTAGAGATAAAATTAAGTGCTTTATTTCTTCTTTCTAAATTTAGAAAATACTTAAGAGTTCTTTTCCCCCTCCTCTATCCATCTAGCTCTTGACCTTAAAAAGTTCCCTGGAGTTTATAATCATACAGGTACATTAACTCATTTTGTGCCTCTTTTAACTGAGATCGTAACTCTGGCGATTCACTAATATATAAATTCTGTTCGAGCAGGGCAATCCTTGCAATGAGTTGATTTTCTTTTTCACGACGTTCCTTTGCCTTATGCTTTGAATAGTGTATACTAAAAGTACGGATTTTGTATTTTAAATACTCCCAAAGTAAGGCAGGATTGTCAAAATTATTGCAAGACAGTTCATTGTGAAGCAAATCTTTTACACCATCAACATAATTAGAATCATATAAAAGTGAATTATTTAGTTTCCAGTAACCCCTTCCTCTTCTTGAATTGCCAATGGAAAAAGACATCAGTACAAAAGAATGATCTGACTGTAAACCAGGAACGAACTCAATATTTGTAACAAAAGATTGTGCATGTCTCGAAAGAAGTAAGTAGTCGAGTCTACAATGAATGCCAGGAGTTATGTTGAAACTCCAAGTAAAGTTCTTTACACAAGGGTTTCTATCCCTCCACACATCAATCAAATCATAAGCACCCATTAAATCTAGACATTTCTCTCGTGCCTTAAATTTGTACGGCGATTGCCTCCGTTTTTATCGAGGTCTAGATTAAACACAAATTTAAATCTCCCGCAACTATGATGGTGTCGCCCATAAAATTATTAAGGCGACTAGATATATCACAGAAAAAATCAGGGCTGGATTATCAATATTTTGAGCATAAATCCCTACAATTGTGAAATACAATCATTAATTTTAATGTCAACTATAATAAATCTTCCACAAAGGGACTGGCATCCAATTTTAACTACCTCAAAGTCTAAATTAGGTTTGATAAGTATACAGACCCCCCTAATTGTGTTTGAACCATGGGAGAAAAGAACTTTCCCTCCCATTCATGCTTGCTGCCAATAACTTCATCATTAATACAGCTGTGGAGACTCTTGGATAATAGAAATATCTGGGTTCAGCCTATGAATGAATGGCAAATAGTTTGTCTTCGTTTCTTCGATTGTCGTACACCCCATTGCATTGAAACTTAAGAACTTCAAGGCGGTAGCCATAGAAACATTTGAATAGTGTGATACAGAATAACAATGACAAGGGAGCTAAAGGTTACGTACATAGCGAATACACGCAATATGCAAATCTTGATAAATTTGAGCAATATGAAATACATAATGTAAACAAAGGAGGATCGAAAAAAAGAAAAAGAGTCCAATCCATGCAGATAACTATCCATCTTCACGTAAAACCAGATGAAGATGGTGTTCGCATGAAAATCCGGCATTGAAGAAAAAAAAAATGCCGAATAGAGGGAACAATGTTTGAGGAGGTTGCAAATAGGGCATATAACAAAAAACAAAGATAGACTGGTTACCCTTCGATGAACTCAAGAGATAGGATCCAGATAAAATTCATTTCCTCAAGTAAAAGCATACGGTTTTCCACGTCCGTCCCTCCATAAACCCCCGGAAAATCTTAATCTAACTCCTTGCTGGAACAGTTCTGAAACCTGCCGTGAATGTCGGCGTTTTTCCGCCAAATCAATCTTAGTAAGGTCTTCCACGATGTAATACCCTTCATTGGTAAGAGCCTGTCTAGCGTTTTTCATAACAAATACCTTATCTTGAAAGTAAGTCAGTTTAACTAGGATATGGGAGTCCCTTCCATTAATCTTCCTACCGTCACGGTGGGCTCTCTCCAGATGGCAATCAGGGATGCCGACCTTGGCAATAACATCCTTGGCAATTTGAAGGCAATTTAATAATAATGATAATAATGATAATAATGATAATAATGATAATAATGATAATAATGATAATGATAATAATGATGATGATAATAATGATGATGATAATAATGATGATGATAATAATGATGATGATAATAATGATGATGATAATAATGATGATGATGATAATGATAATAATGATAATAATGATAATAATGATAATGATAATAATGATAATAATAATAATAATAATAATAATAATAATAATAATAATAATAATAATAATAATAATAATAATAATCATAATCATAATCATAATCATAATCATAATCATAATCATAATCATAATCATAATCATAATCATAATCATAATCATAATCATAATCATAATAATAATGTAATCCCTCCGTTTGTGTGAAGTTTCGGTAGAATCTCTATCAAACGTCAACTTAGGTCTCGTTTAATTTTGGATTCTACGTCTTCTTTATACTCCACTTCGGAATTACATGAGATTTCAAAGCATTGTGTTCATGAATAACAAAAGAAGAATGAATGGTACATGTATTGAACAAACGTATAATTGTCTCTCATCATTTTCATTTTCGATTGTCTCTTTGGTTTTGATACATCACCTCTCAAATCTTTCTCTACATTTCCCATAATTTTCTTTTCTTTTCCAACATATGAAAATATTTGTTTCACAATGCTGAATATAACGCATCTTTCTTTATATTTTTTTTTTCACTATACTGAATATAACGTATCTTTCTTTATATATTTAATACTTTTCATACTTTCATGCTTTTTTACCTTTCCTTTAGTCTACTTAAATGGCAGCACGCCAAGCTTAGTAACTCAACTTGCACATATGACCAAATTTGTTTCACAATACTGAACTATAACGAAGTTCTGGCCAGTATAAGTCAGCGAAAACATTGGCCTGAGTTACTGGTTTATTGTAAAACCTGACAAATGTCCTTTCCCGAGTGTCAACCAGCTGCTCGAAGAATCTCGTCCGTTGGTACACTAGCAGCGTGAGCTGCCGAAGACTGAAGCTGCCGCCGACCTTGTACTGTGGGCTGTGTAGCAAGCTATACCTATCCCAGAATTCGCCATCACAATTTTCAACCACCGCGACAAAGTGTCTCTTGAAACAGCCTTGTGTGGTTTAGCGTAACTAATGAAAAGTTTAGTTTCTTTCCCTCTGAGATGACTCGTTACCTTGAGATAATAAAGGGAAACTTTGAAAACACTGACGCTTTCATCAGTAGTATAATCTTTTATAACTATTTCTAGAGGCATAGATCCAGGCCGAGACTGTTTTATGTGCCCAGTAACTCGAATACATGGACTTGGTATCCAAAAGCTGCAATGTCTGGAGACGTTGGGCGGAAACAAGTGCTATAAGCATTGCTAGCTTAAGCATAAGCTCCTTTAATGTAATACAGCTCAAAGGGTACAGGGACCTTAAATAGTTCAGTACAATTGAAACGGAAGTGGCGGTCGAAGTTCATAAATTTCCTTGAGGAATCTTCTAACAAGAGGATGATGTCTAATAGTGCTTCTATATTCGGGATTAACTAACACCGATAATGCGAATCTAGCAGTGTTAAGCGAACTTTAGTCCAGACCTGGTCTATATAACATAGTGAGAAAATCTAAAGCGTGCTTCACAGACGGTCTAAAGACACTATCTTTTTGTCCCTGCAGAATTGGGTCTATTTGTTGTGATAACTGCGGTATTGTTTTTGGGTGGCTTGTGTCCATGACGCCATGATAACAGAGGTAGCTTCTCCTGAAATGCCTGACATTAGTAGGGATTGCCGGATGAGCGGCAAGCCAGTAACTCGAGCTTGTGATACAGTGGGTGTGGCTCGATCCTTCCTGGGATGCTTAGTAGCTGCCTTCCTCTGGGCAGAAGTTTTGGTGTAGCAATGCCCATGTGTAATAACTAAGAGTACCAGGTTTGGGTTGGCACTACTATCACACCCGTCGCCTTTTCTTCCTGAATCTTTTTCAGACATTGACCAATTAAGTTGAAAGGAGGAAAGGCATAAAAATAATGTTTGCCAACTAAAAGAAAAGGCATCAATAAAACTGTAGAGATGCCAACTAGTACGGTTTTCCCGTATTTTGTACGTAGTTTGGTAGGAAATACGGGAATACGCTTTGCCCAGTAAAAATACGGAAATAGGATCGCTAAAAATACGGAAATCCAATCTCTAAAAATAACAATGTAAATAAAAAAGCGACTGGAGTGGGAGACTATACAGCAGAGGTCACAATATCACGACCCTGACCTGCTGTCTGTAGTGTACGTTAACCAATTCATCCATTGGTCTGTTTATGGCCACCTCCCGAATACGACCAACTAGATACAGCGATGCTAACTTTGACTCCGTTTCGTTACTTTTGTACACTGGAAACACAGTTAGGCATGTGTACTGCTAGTGCCAGCGCAGCTTTATAACTGTATAATATTGTTATGTAACGTACCGTGATGGACTCAGGGAAATACGCCGCACATGGAACTGTTTATTCTGGATTAATTAGGCCATCGTTGTTTGTTTCATTAACGACGAAATAATCCCCCCCCCCCCCCCAGCCAAGGAAAGAAGCATTCAAGCCCGAATACATCAAAATGTGATATTTCATTGTTAAAAGTAGTCCAAATTATGTGGGCAAAGCTGTAACATTAGGCCTAGCCTAACGAATAACGTTAGATGACTAACCTTAGAAGGTGGCTATAGTCGAGGCCTAGGGTAGGGTAGCGTATGTTAGCTTGAAGAAAACACTCTTTTGATGTCCAAAATCCGCTTTTTCGATGTGAAAAATACAGGAAACCACATTTGAAAGTTGGCATCTCTGAAATTGTCATCTGAATATGGTTTCCGTGAAGCAAAAGTATCTACTTGTACATTTAGTCGGGATGCAAATAAATATACAGGGATGTAAGTGGTGACTGAAAAAAAATCCCACAACTATCGCCGGCCCACACACATGCGCGCGCGAAGCGCTGCGCCATTCCGGCCGGGGGTCCAGGGGCCCGCTGAAGGGCCCCTGGTGGGGTCCAGGGGCAAAGCCCCGGTGGGGGTCCAGGGGGCGAAGCCCCCGGAAGCTCCAGCAATTTAGGAGTTTTTACACCCATTTACTCAAGTTTAGGTGACATATTTACTGTAAAAGATCAGTCAAGCCGTGTACTTATGTACAAAACTACAGAATGAGTTTTTTCCAATTTACAAGGTGGCATCAGACAAAAAAAAGTGACCTTCACACATTTGTAAACATACCAAACTCTTACAGTAGGAGTTGAAATAAAAGTTTTTCAAAAACACTGAAAACACACCTACCTTACACTTTCTCAAATTGCAACATAAATGTCTACAACTTTTGTTGCCGTTTCTGCTGAATAACCTTTAGCC
Source organism: Holothuria leucospilota (assembly GCA_029531755.1). Classification (NCBI taxonomy): domain Eukaryota; kingdom Metazoa; phylum Echinodermata; class Holothuroidea; order Aspidochirotida; family Holothuriidae; genus Holothuria; species Holothuria leucospilota. The sequence continues at coordinate 9,147 of JAIZAY010000503.1, forward strand.
GATTCTGCTTTCTTACTGAAGCCTGCTGAATGCGAATTCTTTCTTTCACTTTTTGGGCAAGTTTATGAATGTTTTCTTTGGTATTTTTGGTGTTTTTCCTCTCACTTGTTGCATTTTTTTTCTTAAAGCGGCTGTAAGCTGTTCTAACATGATATGCCATTGACACATCAACAGGAGATTTCAGTTTGTTCTCACGGTGGTAACGCTGTACTGATGTCTCCCTAGTAGCTAGCAAGTCATACTTAACTGTCTGTATTGCTGCAAAAGTACTAGCATGTATGCGATTTGTTTTAGCTGTAATGGTGTCATTCATCATGCTAAAGCTTTGTTCTACCCTGGGTCCTGTGAAAACAGAAAGAGCACATACAACGACAGGTTTCATGGCAGGATACATTTTGAAGACCTCCCCCCACCATTTGTCCACGCGTGTGTTGTCATCAAAGTGTGGGAGAGTCTGACAGTTTAACTGCATCTGCCTTGCAGCTTGATCAAAAGCATCATAGTCTTCATTTGTCATACGGTGTGAGCAAGCATTTGCCAGTTTCTTCAAATGTTCATGAGTCATACTGTGTCCTTGGGCTTTTGGATCTATTGCAGATAAAAGTTTCAGTACATAGTTCTGCAAAGGCAATTTCTGCTGCATATACTCTCCAGTAGCAAGATATGCCTTCCTAACATTGCAGATGATACTTTGCATGCTCTCTGCTTTCAAAGTTAAAAGAAGTTGCTCTGCATTTCTGCCAACATATATCTGTGATGCTTTGAGAACATGCTGGTTAAGATTAAGTTCTTGTAACCTCTTTGGAGGAAGTCCTGAGATGGATTCTTGTTTCACAAAGCAAGCAAGAAAGCTCATGAAAATGTCAACTAACTTATCATGCAAACAATGCATTTGGGGTACCTTCTGTTCAAAAACCAATACAAATGATTTGAACAATGGCAAAACAGCAGAGTACAAGTTGAGATAAATTAGTGTTTTTTTTCTCTGACCATACAGTTTCTTCACAATTCTTCCTTTTCTACCCTGTCCTAGATTTGTTAGGCATTTTTGCTGAAGTCTTTCTAGCAATGCCTTGAGCTGATGTCTTTGTTTCACTGTGAGATTAAACTGTGAGATAACTTTGTTGAAAGTAGGCTGGTACTTCACCTTATCTACCCCGATCCATGCAAAATAAAACAAAGTCAAGGGATCAATCATATCAAGGATCCTGATACTCACATCATAGGAAGATAACCACCGATGGGCTATCCGTTGCTGAGGCAATTTACAGTCAAGTCCAAACAATCAGTCATTTCTTGTAAGTATTGTGCAAGATCTGGTGAATACTGAAATCCCTATACAAATCATCACACAAGTTTTCAACATGATTGCCAAAGTGGCTACAAAACTTCTTCACACAATTATGAATATGATGGCAAATATCTCCATCTATGTTCAGAAGGTTAGGATTTGCTTCTCTGAGCTTTGCTTCAAATCCATTGTGCTTCCCTCTCATGTACGCGGCTGAATCGCTTAGAGAAGATATAATGTTTCTTCAAAGGGATTCCATCCTTTGCGAAAGATTCTTTGACTGCTTGAAAAACTGTGTTTGCATTAACTACTGTTAAACTAACTGAAGTGAAATGCTGTACTACACACTCACCCAAGGTATCTGAAAAGAATGATACGAGTATAGAGAGAATACGCTGATTGGATCCTTTTGTAGTACACTCATCAAGGTTGATTGAGAATGGATTCTCTTTTAATTCATGAACAAGGCGTTTATGAACAACTTCAGCCACACCTTCTTTAAGTTTATAGGCACACGTAGTCCTTTCCATGGACAAATCTTGCAATACAGTATTATCCCTGGCCAATTCCTTTGAAAGGTCTAGTATGTGAGGAACTACTGCAAATGGCAAACTATGTTCTGCTACAAAAGAAACAACCATTGCCTCAGCATTACCCTTACGGTCTAAATAACATGCATTTGGTGTCAACTTCGATTCCACTTTTCCAGAACAGGATGCAGCATTATGAACATTTGGGGGAGCTCCATATGGAATGTTTGAGCCACAAGGAGTAGTGTTAGCACTTGTCCCTGGAGTAGAAATATCTGGGCATGATGGTGTGCTGAGCCGAGCTGTAGACAATGACTTAGTTTTCACTTCTCTTACTGCAATACTTTCCTTTCCTCATAGCAGAAGTTCTTTCAAAAATTGACGGAAGGGTAGAATTTGTTGTGAATACCTTCCGATTTTTTAATGTGTTTCTTTTTATTCCCATGGGCAACTAAGTCTCTTTTCCCACCATTTGCATACTTCAGGTCACAATTACAAACTATACACCTTGCTAACCCAGGTCTGTCAATTTTACGAATGTAATCGGACAAAAGGTATCCATCCCTGTCTTTTTCCTCCAACCACTTCCAATTCCACTTATCTCTAACAGACTTGTCAATTTCCTTTACATTCGCTTCTCGCGTGACTTCCATGGTGTTAACGATCGAGTGTAGACTAGGCTTAGGCTAGGCCACAATACACAGTATAGGCATAATATTAGGCCCTAACGTTAGACACACATAGGCCTGTACGTCCTATATGTGTAAAGCCTAGGCTAGGCCTAGCTTATGGAACAATGTCACGTCTAATGGAGATAAGAGTCTATTGTTAACGTTACTTTTCACTCCAGTCCCACAGCCCAAATAATTGTCCAAAGTACTCGTTTCGGTGAATAGGCTTACGTGGTGATAAAAGAAGAGAATCCTCACTTGGTACAATGTCACTTGGTCCGGTACGGCGTGAAGCTAATCCCATTACTAGCCCAAATATGCTAATGTAGGCCAGCTAGCCGGCCGGCCGGCCGCACGTGCACTGCGGAGTTATAGGTATCAACCGCGCTAGCGCTAACGAAGAAGACCGCTTGCATGCAGCAAACAGAAGTTAGCGAACTAAGTCAGCTAGACAGGCGATGCAAAATCCAATGCAGGAAGCAACCACAGAATTATAATACGGAGAGTGGGCTATGTATCGTGTTCCTAACCTTACGTGCGAGCACCGTATTATACGCACATTACACTGTATGCTTCGACCAGGGAGTTGCCAGCTTCGACCCACATACAAGGCGAGTACTACCTGACTGCGCGGGTAACTCAGCATCGGTATCGAACTTCTTCTACTTTTATTTCTATGGGTGAGCGACCTTTGTAGATAGGTCTGAGAACTTCAGTGGGAAGTATGGTGATGTAACTTTTTGGACGACTTCTTTCCACATGAAGCAAGGCGTCGGCTTTGATCCCAAGTTTCCACCGTGAAACTAAAACTTTGCCTTGCGTGTGGTAAGTGAAATCCCGGGGATAAATACCGCCAAATATTAAAAAATCCGGTTTTCCGGATTAATCCGGAAGTCTTACATCCCTGAATATATTTCTGGTGTGCCCCACGTATTAGCTATGTTTTGAAATATTTTCCTGCACAACATCCGCTCTGTATTGTCATTGAATGAACGTGACAGTTTATCAGCCTGTTCATTTTGCTTACCATTTTTTTCCGAGGCACCATAGCCAAATAGCTTTAGTTACTTTATTGCACAATAAAGAACAAGTGCCACCCATAGCATTAATATACCCCACTGAACTTGAATTATCTCTGTAAATACTTTTATATGGTTGTTTTGAACATTAGCGCATAGGGCTTTCAGACCCCAAAATATAGCAAGCAATTCCAATACATTGATGTGGTATTGCAACTCAGTTGCTTTCCATTTACCACTTGCACTAAGCGGCGGTTTGCTGTTATTACATAAAGCTCCCCGTCTTTTTTTTTTTTTTTTTTTTGTTTTGTTTTGTTTTGTTTTTGTGAAGCGTCTGTAGTGATCGAAATGTTGGGTGTTGTAGCTTGAATAGGTTTTGATGCCGTCGGTAGGTTCAATTCCCACCAATGTAGCTCTTCCAAATCTTCTTTAGAAGATACCAAAACAGGCCCTGCATAGTTTCCCCTGTTTAAATTCAAGGACTTTCTTTTATCAATTTCTAGGTATCGATAGAACAAAGGGCCGTGTTGGACGCCTGGAAATAATGATACCAACAAACCAATTACATGAGCCCAGTCACGAATTGACCGACTGTCATTTTCCTTGAAAAGTTTAATATGTGAAAAGACTTTGTCTATTTTCTCTTGTTTAGGTTTCACAATCATGTTTTTAGAATCTACCTCAAACCCCAAGAAGTTGGGATGGAGACTGATTTTTCAGGATGAATTATAAATCCTAACTTTTCTAGTGCTGTGACAACTCCATTCACTGATGAAGCACATTCGTTATAAGTTTTGCCTTGGATGTAAATATCGATGTAGCTTACACAGAAATGCCCTTGCCTACGCAGTTCTGAAAACACTGGCTTCATCAATATAGTAAAAACTCTTGGAGCTGAAGCTAAACCATTGGGAAGGCCTGTATATTGGTGCAAGTGGCCTTTCCAGCAAAATTTAAGAAATTTTCTGCTTCACGGAGCAATCGACATCGACTAATAAGCATCTTTCAAATCTACCGATGCCATAAAACAATTTGGATACATCATTTTTAAAACTGAATTTATAGAAACCATTTTAAAATAATAGTATTGAACATATTTATTCAGCTTTTTCAAATTTAAGGTCATACGAAAGGACTTGTTTTTTTTTGGGGGGGGGGGGGGAGAGGAAGAAAACAGGTGAAATAAATTCTTTTGAATGAAAGGTTTCTTCCACAACTCCTTTAGCTTTGAGTTTCATTATTTCTTTTTCAAAACACTTTGTTTCCGAAGCCTTAAACGGCAAAGTATGAGCTGGCCCCTTTGAGGAAGCATCATACCGAATTGGTTGGGAGGGGTCAAATTCCATTTCATAACCCCTGACATAATTTAAGATTACTTCACCAGAAGTAATTTTTTTTTCAGTTTTGTAGAAAAAATTGTAATCTATCCGCTGGTCTATAAATTTGGCCAGTTTGTGATAAATCTGTATGAAAACTGTGAGGAGACTACCTCACTTGAACTAAGTGTAGTTGGCTTTGTTGTCTGGTGGTTTTCTTCTCCACCTTCGCCTTCCACTTTCGTAGGCTCTTCCTCGTCCAGAGTGGCCTCTCGAGAAAGCAGGATAATTTCCTCTTCCTCTGCCTCTGTCCTTTAAGCAACGATTACTCACTCTCGATGCATCTTTTATATCTCGCATGATTTGCTGCTGTACATTGTCTCCAAACAGTAAAGCGGTTAGAGGGGTGGCCTTTGAACAGATACTTTTATATTCGTTTTTCATCTGTTTTATGAGATCACGTCTCAAGTACTTAAAGTTAATATTTGCTGTACCCAGCAACGCTAGGGTATCTGTAGGGCGTCTAAACAGTGTTTCTTTATCCACATTTGCCTAAGAATTAAGAATGTCATTCAACATGACGGTGATTGCGGTCATAGCCTTTACATTCGCAACTTGTACTTTCTGTGCCTTTAAATCCGTCGTACGAGTAGCGAGATCCAGATTGTCCCAAATAAGTTTGTTAACCTGGGTTACCAGCAGCATGTCAATATTTGAAGGCTGCACATATTTTTCATATAAAGTTTTTAACTTGTCTGACAATTGTTGCTTTGTAATATTCGATACCAAATTTGCCACTTGGCTTTGAACCGCAGAACCTTTCTCGGTCCCCAGACTCAGTTCAGACATTAAAGTTTCAAACATACTTTGCTCATCTGGATCAATTCTGTTAGGTGAATCTTCGACCAGCTCAACATCTGAATTTTCAACCTCTTTGGGTGTTTGCATAATATTTTCCAGCTCTTTGTCTAAATCAAAGAGATCCTCTTTCTCAAGCTTTTTTTTTTTTTTTATGTTGATTTTCAGGCTCCTAGCCTTGAGGCTCTTGATATTGCGCTTTGAATTGGCGCTACTGGCATCGGACTTCAAGTTTACCTTTTGACAGAGCAAATTTACTTGAGCTTGCATCATACTGTAAAAGCCTTCTTAAAATCAAAGAAGTCCTGACATGAGCCTGATGGTCCCTCTTACGAAGGAGAAGGGAAATCATGACGACTTAAATCCTCAGTAAAGTCTAACTCAATATTTTCTTCCATTGCTAGGGTTGAAAGCCGAGTGTTTTCTTTTCCCTTATTAAAATTACAGACTATTCTATTGAGCTAATATAAACACACAACCAAATGTTGTATCACTCGGCAAAATACCGGTGTTAGTGTCAAAACGGAGCTCTTATGGTGTACTCAGCGAAAGAAGGATATACACACAGCTAAAGGTGGATCACTACGCAAAATGCCAGTGTAAAACGGCAAAATACCGCGTTTCAAGGTGTAAACAGCCAAGGAACACAGACAGCCAAATGCTATGTAAAACGGCAGAATACCTTTTATGTACGTACTCACTCTCAATTCTCCTGTGAAGGCGGGGCTTTTTAAGTACGTAGAAACAGGCACTGGCAAACTAAAGAAGAATCCCAAACCCAAACAAAACCATGACGGATCACAAACACAAATGCTAAACAAACTATACATACCATGCAACAGGGAACAAAAGAGTCTTTGTTACTACTGAACTCCAGTAACTGCCACTGCAGCCAACCCCAAAACAACTCCCCGCAACCACATACCACCCAAATTCCGCCCACACGCCCAAAGGAAACACCACGCCCGAAGGCGACTCTACACCCCACGGCAACATCACGCCCGAAGGCAACACTACGCCCGAAGGCAACACTACGCCCAAAGGCAGCACTACGCCCAAAGGCAACACTACGCCCAAAGGCAACACTACGCCCAAAGGCAACACTACGCCCAAAGGCAACACTACGCCCAAAGGCAACACTACGCCCAAAGGCAACACTACGCCCAAAGGCAACAGCACTTAAAAAGCACCGGGGCAAATACAGGTGCACCTTGCCCAAGGGGGGGGGGCTTTTTAAGTGCATCGAAACGGCACATACAAACAAAAAACAAAACTGAAACCGGATCGGACAGGAACATAAAGGCAAAACTATCCACACACCACCAAATCAAACAGAAAATTATGGCTTCTCTGTGTACTGGTAGCCGTGTTGGAAAGCAAAGCTGCACTGAAGCTTTGAACAACAAGTAAGAAGCAAGATGACTTGCCAGATACTTAAGTCATTCAAGCGTGAGGAGGGGAACGCCAAATACGTCCTCAGCTCACTAGATCAAGATGTGCACTGAAGCTTGTCAATTGTGCAATCTCATGTAATTCCGAAGTGGAGTGTGAAAAGGTAGAATCCTAAAATTAAACGAGACCTTAGTTGAAGTTTGATTGGATTCTACCGACATCACATGAAACGAGGGATTACATGAGAAAGCACAATTGATCAGCTTCAGTTTTTAAAGATTTGCGAAATGAACTCTTATGTTTTGGGTGGGTGCGACTAGTGACCGCATCGCAGTATGAAGACCTTATTACTCAATCGTACAGCGTCAATAGGGAGGGTATGTAATCCCTAGTTTCGTGTGATGTCGTTAGAATCCCAATCAAACTTCAACTAAGGTCTCGTTTAATTTTAGGATTCTACCTCATCACACTACACTTGGGAATTACATGAGACTTCTAAGCAGCAGTTCGTGAGCAAAAAGAAGCCGGGCTTTGTTTCCATTAACTCAATTTTTTGAGGTTTCAGTTCAGTATTCATGACTTGTAAACTTTCCCATTAGTGCCTTTCTTGCTAGGCTAGCCACATGTAATATTATTGGTACATTTGACTTCTTTTAACACGTAAATCATCGACAATTTCACACTGCTGTGTTACCAGGCGCGGTTTTACGGGGGGGGGGGATTTGGGGGCTCAAGCCCCCCCCCCCCCAAATTTTCAAAGGTTGTGTTATGCTATATTTGCGTGTACTGAGAAAAACAAAATTGCCCAATGCACTTGGGTACATCTTGGTCCAGTGGATTTAGTTTGTCAAGGGAAACTGTCGTCTGTGTCTCGAAATCACATATTAGGTTCACGATTTCATACAATGGAAGTTGGGTCAGATAAGTAACATAAGTAACATCTATGATAGTATGTACGTACATATAAATCAAGTTAACGGATTAATCATCTGTTGGAAGTTCAAAACGAGTCATTTCGTCCCTGATCTCGTCAAGCTATACTAGCAGTCCTTTTAAGTCAAATCTACAGGCCGAATCGTTATTCCCATTAATGTGAACAGGTCCAGTTGCTCGTATCTCTCAGTAACGTTTGCTACATTCTTCCAAATAAAAAAATACATATATATATATATATATATATATATATATATATATATATATATATATATTTATATATATATATATATGCCTGTATATATGTTACATCTATGTCATGGTCAGGGGCGGTGCCACTCGGGGGAAAGGGAGGCCTATCCCCCTGTAATTTGCAGGAAAAGAGAAAAAGAGTAGGAAAAGAAGACGGAAAGGAGAAGAGAAGAGGAGGGCGCGGTAGGCCTATATCTGATCGATATAGTTAATCCAGAGCTTCCAAGAGGCCATATTCCGGTTTCTACCAGCCTTTAGATACGATTTTATAATGAACAAATGAAGCAAGGCAAATTTTCTTAATAGTTCCAGAATATTTCTGTGGACTCCACGCACGCATTTTTGCGTAAAACTTTCCCCGACTAGAAGGCAGTAGTGTGTCCAAAAGGGGACTTCAGGAGGTTTGTTGATACATACCCTTAGACAAAAAAGGCTCCTCTTTCACCCAACCAAAAATATTAAGAATGTTTTGAAGCCATATGATCGGGTCTAAAAATATCCCAAAGACAACACCATTTTTGCATCTAAGCAACCTTCAAGTAACCAAAATTTCTCAAAAGACCCCTCCCCTTAGACCTATCCCCTAGAACAGCCCTCTTTTACCCAACCAAAAATTAGAATTAACAAAGTAATGAACATTTTCCAGCCATATATCAGTCAAAACTGTCCCGAAGACAGCACCATTTTGCATCTTAGCAACCTTAAAGTAACCAAAATTTCTCACAGGAGAGGGGAACACCCCTCCCTTTAGACCTCTCCCCTAGGACCACCCTCTTTCCCCCAACCAAAAATTAGAATTCACAAAATTATGAACATTTTCCAGCCATATATATCAGTCAAAAAATAACCCAAAGACCGCACCATTTTGCATCTTAGCAACCTTAAATTAGCAAAAATTTCTCAAAGGGAGGGGAACACCCTTCCCCTTAGACCTCTCCCCTAAGAATTCCCTCTTTCCCCCAACCAAAAATTAGAATTCACAAAGTTATGAACATATTCCAGTCATATAGTCAAAAAATTACCCAAATAACGCACCATTTTGCATCTTAGCAACCTTAAATTAGCAAAAATTTCTCAGAGGAAGGGGACACCCCTCCCCTTAGACTACACCCCCAGGACGGCGATCACTCAACCCATGTACCCTATCAAAATAACCTTGCGCCGTCCCTGGTTATGATAGTGTTTTTATTATCATTGATTTCAGCGTGCGCGCGGCCGATTTACATATCTGAGAGAAAATTTTGTGATTCTTCCGTTTCAAGCCCCCCTAAGCCCCCCCCCCCCCAAAAAAAGTCGATCTATAACCGCGCCTGTGTGTTACTATAGCAAATACTTTGACTACGGTACATTCAAAAATATATCTTTACTTTGATATGCGCCTTCTTAAGGCATATGAAATGTTATCTTTGTCTGTATTTATAACATAAATCAAAATCATGATTACGTCATAATATTAAGTTTTGTTTGATTCACATACTGTGTTACTTTTGCAAATATTTTGAGTACGGTGCATTAAATAATATCTTTACTTTGATAAGCGCCTTCTTAAGGCGTATGAAAAATATCTTTGGCTATATTTATAGCATAAATCAAAAGCATGATTTTAATATCTATCTTGAATAAATCAAATTTTCTTTGGTTAACACATAATATCACAATCTTGTCTTATAGTATCCCTTAAAATAATATATGAAAAGTTATCTTGGGCTATATTTAAAGCATAACTCGAAAGCATGATTTTAATATGTCTTGAATAAATCAAATTTTCTTTGGATAACACATACAATATCACAACCTTGTCATACAGTATCCCTTTAAATGATATTGCTCTTTTAATCTTGATTTTTGTTACTCTTTCATGAGTGTCTGTGTGAAAGTACTTTCTTCTGATTGGTTTCTTGTAAAACTTAGCGAAGGTTTTCTCGATTTCCAGCAAGCTATTTGGAGCATTTTTGCTACAGGAATGTTTTTTGCACTTGCTGCTGACACGGCTGCCGATCGTGTGCTGTGAGCACTATATTGCGTGAGTTCAGGTCTTCGACGAGAGCAGTGTTTCGTCGAGCTCTCGTCGCTTTGCCGTGCTCAACCTTATCACTGTGTGATAGCTGTACTACTTATTGCAATTGTGCATAAAACCTTATAGCGTGCTTGTGTTGTCGTTGATAAGTGGGTCTGGTCGTGTCCATTTGTTTGCGACCGCGCCTTGTTTCTGTGTAGCTTGTGTTTTTCTTACTTCATCCTCTTTTTTGTCCTTTGTAAAACTAGTTGAGGTTTTTTTCTCCTTCTTTCGTGGCCTCGAGCCACACAAACTGGTGCTATGCCCGGAAGTCGGGATAGCACAATTGTTAAGTTGGAGTTTTCGTCTGAGGTGAGTGTCCCTCCCCCACAGGCGTTTGCGTGCTTTTTAAGTGCATCGAAACGGCACATACAAACAAAAAACAAACTCAAACCGGATCGGACAGGAACACAAATGCAAAACTATCCACACACTATCAAATCAAACAGAAAGTTATGTTCATTACAACAACAGAACCACACACACACACACACTGCATCCGGTTGTGGAGTTTGTTTAAACGTGGGAGTAATGAGGTTACCCTTTGCCACAACTGCCTCCGGGGCACCCTTGGGCAAGGTGCACCTGTATTTGCCCCGGTGCTTTTCAAGTGCTGTTGCCTTTGGGCGTAGTGTTGCCTTCGGGCGTGGTGTTGCCTTCGGGCATGGTGTTGCCTTCGGGCTTAGTGTTGCCTTCGGGCGTGGTGTTGCCTTCGGGCGTGGTGTTGCCGTCGGGCTTGGTTTTGCCGTCGGGCTTGGTTTTGCCGTCGGGCGTGGTGTTGCCGTCGGGCGTGGTGTTGCCTTCGGGCGTGGTGTTGCCTTCGGGCGTGGTGTTGCCTTCGGGCGTTGTGTTGCCTTCGGGCGTGGTGTTGCTTTCGGGCTTGGTTTTGCCGTCGGGCGTGGTGTTGCCTTCGGGCGTGGTGTTGTCTTTTGGTGTGTGATGGTTTTGGGTGTGTGGTCTTTGTTTTTAGTGTGGCCGGGGGGAGGTCGGTCTGTGGGGTGTTTGGGTTGTTGTCAGTGTGTGTGTGGTTTTATTGTTGTAATGAACATAATTTTTTGTTTGATTTGGTGGTGTGTGGATAGTTTTGCCTTTATGTTCCTGTCCGATCCGGTTTGAGTTTTGTTTTTTGTTTGTATGTGCCGTTTCGATGCACTTAAAAAGGGACACACACACTGACAACAACCCAAATACCCAACAGACCAACCTCCCCCCGGCCACCCTAAAGCAATAATACTACATACCGCCAACAACCAAAAAACCAGACACCAACAACAGGGGCCACGAGGGGTCCAGGGCGGGGTCCACCTGCCACGAGGGGTCCGGGGTGGAGTCAACTTGCTATATTTACACTATGTACACTATATACACTATTTACACTATTTACACAAAAACTGAACAAAACTGGGCCAAAAATACAGGCGCACCTTGCCCAAGGGTGTCCCGGAGGCAGTTGTGGCAAAGGGTAACCTCATTATCCCCACGCTTTAACAAGCTCCACAACCGGATGCAGTTTAACGTCCTACCCACAGGCGTTTACTGTGTTAAAAGGCAATGGTGTCGAAATTAAAGAAATAGAGATGTTGCAGGCGTGTGCTTTTTAAGTGCATCGAAACGGCACATACAAACAAAAACAAAAACTCAAACCGGATCGGGCAGAAACATAAATGCAAACTATTTACAAACAACTAAATCAAACAGAAAATTATGTTCATTACAGCAATTGAACTATATGTACAGATACTTACATACACATATATACATATTTACAACATATTTACAACCAGGCACCTCACAAGCCACCCACATACAAACACAGCCCCATTTACAAATTACAGTAGTTCCACATTTACAAACAAAATCAATATTTACAAGTTGACTACCACCCGGCCCGCCCTCACCGAAACAAGCGGACCCCACCGCCTACCGAATGCCGATCTTGGCAAACGGACGAAGTCCGACTCCACCCTCAGCTTAACCTCCGCCCTCACCGACGCCAGGACGACATCAGCAGGCCTCCCCACCGCCCTAAAAACAATGTTACATCGGTCTCTCCATAAGGCTAGCTTTATGGAGGCCGAAACAAAGGTAAGTATGTCCTGAACACTTGTATTGCATGGCGGAGGTGAAAGACCATACAAAGCATAGTCCTGGCTGACAGCCCAGGTGTTACACAACGTTAGGCGGTCAGTCAGGACTTGAAACCATTCCCAGAATAGAGCCACATAGTCACACTGCCAAAACACATGACACACTCTCCCACTTTGTGCATCTTGTGCGGGGGCAAATACCATCTCCAAGACGCCACCGAAGGCGCTTGAGATTAGTTACAATGGCGTCATGTGCGATTCGCCACAACAGGTCTCGCCTGCGGTAATCTAATGATCTGCTGTGGACTACACGCCACACTTCCGCCCTGAAGCAAAGTGGTTGGGTTGGACCTGGCCAACCAATTCATCAAAAACAGCCCGGTATAGGTCCCTTGCACTTGACTGTGAAACATCCCCCACTGTTGACATAATACGGAGCGTTTCCCTCATTTGACTGTATGCCCCCGTGGGTCTCCAGCTGTGGGGTTCACTGTTACTAAACAGGGAGGAAAGAACCGACGGAATGATAATCCCCCCCAATAACGGACAAAAATAGACAAAAGGCATTCTGCTGTCCACAGCACTGTACACCCACTTGGTCAGGAGAAAACGGAGCTTGGAAGGAAAATGCACAAGGCCCAACCCTCTGCGCCTAAGATCCTGGTATACACCCCTCTTCTAACCAGCTCCGTCCCCCTGACCACAAAAAACTAAACACAGCCCTCTCGAGTCGCACCAAGACACGCTCTGGAGCAGCCAGAACAGTGCCCGGATACCACAAGAGAGGGTAAATAAAACGATTGATAACTGTTACCTTTCCCAACAGGCTAATGTGGCGATCGCCGAAGTCCTTCAACCTAGCCACCACTAGGTCCACTTTCTCATTCCAGGTAGTAACTCGGGTGAACCATAACCAAACCATATACCATTGATCTTTATGGCGTCGTCTACCCATGATGCCGCAAAGGCAGTTTTTTTCGACCGCCACTTACCTAGACGGAGTCCTTTGGTCTTAGTGGGGTTCAGTCTGGCACCTGTGGCTCTTTGAAAGTTAGACAACGTGCCAGTAAGGGCCCTGAAGGAAGCTAGGTCGGAGATTACGCATGTGACATCGTCAGCATACTGAAGGCACTTAACTTCAGCACCACCAGGTATGTGAAATGGTCGAAACAAAGGCTCAACTTGGAAGGCTCTTGCAAGGGATTCACTAAACAATACATAGAGTAGAGGTGACAGGGGGCACCCCTGCCGTACCCCACGTTGGACTCTGAAGGGGTCCGACGGTAGGCCATTGACGATAACCCGACTGTATACGCTATCATACAATAGGGAGGTCCATTTAACAAAAACTGGATTCAAACTAAACTTCTGCAAAATTTTAAAGAGGAATCCGTGATCAACCATGTCGAAGGCCTTTTCCTGATCGAGGGAGACAAGCGCACATGGGAGATCACGGTCCATCACGTATTCAACTAAGTCCCGCACCAACCAGAGGTTCTGCTGAATACTGTGTCCCCGCACCGCATATGTCTGAAAGGACCCTACAAGATCTGGCATAACTGTGCCTAGCCTGTTACAAAGGGCTTTCGCCAGAATCTTGTAGTCTACATTTAACAGGGTGATTGGCCGTTTATTTTTAGGTTCTAGGGGGTCTCCTGACTTGGGCAACAAAGTTATCACGCCTGTGCGCTGCGAGGGGCTCAATGAGCCAGCAAGGAAAGCAGAGACGAATACATCGCGGAGATCGTGTCCAACGGTACCCCAGAAGCGTTTATAGAATTCCACCGGAATACCGTCGGACCCAGGCGCCTTTCCGCCTTTCATCTTCGCCACTGCCTTCCAGAGCTCGTCAACAGTCAACGGGGAACCAAGTTCATCGTTCTGATCTCTAGATGGGGTCTTATCAATATTATCTAACAGGGACTTTTGAAGGCCTTCATCGACATCTGCTGAGTATATAGCTGCTCATAGAAGCTTTTAAATACTTCTACGATGTCGAGAGGGTCCTTATGTACCACACCGTGGACGTCACGGACTCTTTTTATGCGGCGATCGATGGCATACTTTGTGACGTCCCGGTAGAACTTGATGGTTGGTTTTTCCTCTGCCTCCACGCAATGCACGCGAGCACGAACGCAGGCTCCGTGTAGTTTTTCATCAAGATACTGCTGGATTGCGTGAAGTGCGGAGGGGTCCCCGTTCCTCTCCCTAGAGCAGAGCGAGAGGAACTCCTCCCTTCTTCGACGAGCTCTTGCTACACAGTATTCAACTGTAAAATGTTTGATACGGGACTTTACGTCGTCCCACCACTCTAAATCTGTTGAAAAGGCAGGCCTCAATGTTCGCCACCCTTCGTACCTGGCCTTAAACTGTTTGCAATATTCAGCCTCCGTTAGAATATCTGTGTTCTTTTTCCAGAACCCCCTCCCTGCTGGCCATGACTCTGGGGGTTGGAAGGAGACAGTAACTGCATCATGGTCCGAAATTGGACATGCCACAACTTCACAATCACTCGTGACAGAGCAGGTGGAGAGTACACCCGGTCCAACCTTGAGGCGTCCGTGCCATCAGGGCGGTGCCAAGTGAACACGGCCAAGCCGGGATGTTGCACTCTCCAAACGTCAACCATGTCATGATTCTTTGTGAACATGTCCAATTCCGCAATGCCGACACCACAGCTCGAAGATGTGTGTGTAGACATTCTGTCGAACTGTGTGTCGGGAACGCAGTTAAAGTCTCCGGCTAGGATACAAGGGGCACAGCCAGGAACGAAGGATGGAAGGGTAGTAAAAAATTCCTTCTGTCTGTAGGCTGATTGGGTGCGTAAACATTACATAGGATGAAGCTCCCGCAAGGATGTTTTATGGTGATGCATATCACCCGGCCCTCATGATCATGATCAACTTTTCCTACCAGGGAAGTCCATCTGGATGAAACTAAAATAACAGATCCACAGGAAGACACGGAACCAAAGGAAGCGTGCAAACCCCCACCCCATTCATAGGACCAGGTGTAGACGTCGTTCTCATTAACAATGTGAGTCTCCTGGAGGAAAACGAAGTCCACACCTAGTGATTTGCAAAATTGGAATATTCTTGACCGCTTCCGACTGTCCCTCATGCCATTGATGTTGCAGGCGCTTGAGGCCCGTAACACTTATGACCTTAAGTTTAAGTCTGATGCTGCCCGTGTTAAGGGTGCGTCATGCCTGAAGGGGGTAGAGGGGCTCACTGTCACCCCATATGATGGCTCTGTGACGGTGACAGTGCTTTACCTTCCCTTCGAGGTCGATCAGCGCCTGGTTGCGAGGGTTCTTAGTCAGTACGGAACTGTCTCTGAAATGTGGTGGTGTAAATATACTGGGGGTGAGTAGAAAGGTATATTTAATGGCAAGAGACAGTTCCGTATGGAACTGGTGAGGGACATTCCATCCTTCCTCTTCATAGGGGGTTCCAAGGCCCACATTAGGTACTTTTGTCAGCCCCGTACCTGTTTTAGATGTGGAGAGCAGGGGCACGAAGCCAAGTCGTGTCCCAACAGACCATGTGGGAAATGCTTGCAGTTGGGGCACGGCAAGGCAGAGTGTCCCAACGAGGTACGGTGCGACCTCTGTGGGGAGGAGGGACATGTGTTTGGTGCCTGCCCCACATCGTACTCTGCTCATGTCAGTGCGGATGTGGGGTCGGCACCTGAATCCTCGCAAACAGGCCCACAGTATTCAACTCAAGAATTAGAGGAGGCGGCACTTGAGGTGGAACAGGATTTCCTTGCCTCCAAGCAGTGTGAGGGGGGTACTGGAACTCCTGAGGTAGACTCTCCGCCACCCTTAGCAACGACACCCAGTCAAGTTGAAATAACGACAGTAGAGGAGGGCCTCGATCTGTCCTCAGACTCGGCAATGTCGGATGGCGGGGAGCCTGCCTCAGAGCCTCCTCCAAAGGATCCACCTTCGGGGGAGGGTTGGTTTGATTTGTGTGAGGGGGAGGGGCCAGAGCCTGCACTGAAGAGGTCGGCCTCGGGCGAGGTGTTAGACAGGGGAACCCATCACTCTGGGACGCCCGTACCGAGCCCACGGATTAAAAAGATAAGGTCCCAGCCAGAGTATTTGGTGTGAATGGTATGTACCCGGTTTTCTTTTGGGTTTCTGTTCTGTCTGTGTCTGTGCTCATGCGTGCTGCAGGGTTTGGTGGTTCAGTGTAGGTGGGTTTGCCTTTGTTCCACATTGGGTTCGTCCGGCTGCGGGCGTGTAAAGGGCACATCACCTTGCTGGTGTTGTAAATGGTGGGGTTGGCCACATTGGGTTTTGTTGCTGGCCTGGTGTGTGTGGTTGTCCTTGTGTTTATGACACGTCAGGTGTTTTTGTTCCCGAGCACGTAAGGAGCACCCATAGTTACAAAAAAGCATTGTACAGACTCAACCTGAACACTCTTCTGTTAATGTAAGTGGGTATGTAAATAGTTTTGCCTAGTGAGATTGTAAATAGTCCTGTGTAACTGGCTTGGGTTCGGGATGGATTTATACAAAGTTAACACTGAAATTTCGGATTGGGTTTTGTTCCTCAGTGCCTGTTTCTATGTACTTAAAAAGCTGCTAACCTGTAGTTTTGCGTGAATAAATTTGTAAATTGTCTTATGTAATTAACCTTTGTATATAGTCCTTTGTTCATAGTAACACAATTTAATGTTTGTAGGTGCATGTAAATAGTTTGCTGTTCCGTTTTTGCCCGGTCCGGTTTGGGTTCTCGCCCTTTGTTTCTAGTTTCTTTTTCTTTCTTCTTTTTTCTGTCCCCTGACTCTCTGGGGAAGGGCCAGGGGCGAAAACCAAACAGTACTCCCGCCACTTTTAAAAGTAGCTTTGTTTCTAGTGCCCGTTTCTACGTACTTAAAAAGAAAAAGCTTTATATTGCTGACACAGAAATGGGGCTTTTTAAGTGCATCGAAACGGCACATACAAACAAAAAACAAAACTCAAACCGGATCGGACAGGAACATAAAGGCAAAACTATCCACACACCACCAAATCAAACAGAAAATTAATGTTCATTACAACAATAGAACCACACACACACTGACAACAACCCAAATACCCCACAGACCAACCTCCCCCCGGCCACACTAAAAACAAAGACCACACACCCAAAGACAACACCACGCCCGAAGGCAACACCAAGCCCGAAGGCAACACCACGCCCGGAGGCAACACCACGCCCGAAGGCAACACCAAGCCCGAAGGCAACACCACGCCCGAAGGCAACACCACGCCCGAAGGCAACACCACGCCCGAAGGCAACACCACGCCCGAAGGCAACTCCACGCCCGAAGGCAACACTACGCCCAAAGGCAACAGCACTCAAAAAGCACCGGGGCAAATACAGGTGCACCTTGCCCAAGGGTGCCCCGGAGGCAGTTGTGGCAAAGGGTAACCTCATTACTCCCACGTTTAAACAAACTCCACAACCGGATGCAGTTTAAAGTCCTACCCAGGACTTCTGACACAGAAATGTTGTTTAGTAGAATTCTGTAAATAGTTCGCGGTTATGTTTTTGTCCGGCCGGTTTGAGTTCGCCTTTGTTTCGCCGTGCCAGTTTCTATGTACGTAAAAATGAACTATATTGCTTTACATTTATTCCAGCGTTATGCAATACTTCTTTTAGCCATCTTGCTAAAGTATCTTTTGTGTGTTTTTTACGTACGTAGAAACGGGCACGAGGAAACAAAGGAGAACTTAAACCTGACCGGACAAAAATACAAAGGTGAACTATTTACAAAATTCTGTACATTGCGCTAGCAAACAAAATTTCTGCGATAACTATGTACAAAACCACCCCGAACCCAAACTAGTTACATAGGACTATTTACAATCTCACTAGGCAAAACTATTTACATACCCATTTACATCAACAGAAGAGTGTTCAGGTTGGCTTGTAAGTGTTGATTTTGTTTGTAAATATGGGGCTACTGTGGTTTGTAAGTGGGGCTGTGTTTGTGCATGGGTGGCTTGTGAGGTGCTTAGTTGTGAATATGTTGTAAATATGTATATATGTGTATGTAAATACCTGTACATATAGTTCTATTACTGTAATGAACTTAATTTTCTGTTTGATTTGGTTGTTTGTAAATAGTTTTGCATTTATGTTTCTGTCCGATCCGGTTTGAGTTTTGTTTTTGTTTGTATGTGCCGTTTCGTTGCACTTAAAAAGCACAGTGTTCAGGTTGAGTCTGTTCAATGCTTTTTTGTAACTATGGGTGCTCCTTACGTGCTCCGGAACAAAACACCGGACGTGACATGAAACACAAGGACAACTATATACACCAGGCCAGCATTCATGTGGCCAACCCCCACTATTTACAATATTAACAATGTGATGTGCTCTTTACATGCTAGTAGCCGGGCGGACCTAATGTGGAACAAAGCAAACCTATTTACACTGAACTACCAAAAAACTTTGTGGCATGCATGGGCACAGACAAACAGAACAGAAACCCCAAAAGAAAACCGGGACCACAAAGGCAAAACCATTCACACTAAGTATTCTGACTGGGGACCTGAACACTCTTCTGTTAATGTAAATGGGTATGTAAATAGTTTTGCCTAGTGAGATTGTAAATAGTCCTGTGTAACTTGCTTGGGTTCGGGATGGATTTATACAAAGTTAACACAGAAATTTCGGTTTGGGTTTTGTTCCTCAGTGCCTGTTTCTATGTACTTAAAAAGCTGTGTGTGCGTATTTATTCAGTGGGATTTCTGGTAGAAATATCTCACAGTAAATGGCGACGAGGATAAAGTTTTCCATAAGCCAACGAAGACTTTGTGTTCAAAGTTTGTGATTAAATGCTTACTCACGAGAAGAAATATAGCTGTATCTGGTTTTAGGCGGTCTCAGCTCAAATGTTCCTTTCATAAACCTTTTTAGTAATGGGTGGGAGCCTACTGTATGTTTTTGCATGTAACTCAACGAGGCAGACAGCGCTGAACGTGCTGTGTGTTATTGAACTGTATCTTTGTCCAGAATTAAATAGAAATGTTAGAAACTCAAGTACCTGAATTGCAGTGGCGTAGCCAGGTCGTTTGTCGGGGGGGGGGGGACAAGAGCACCAAGATTTCCCCCAATTAGTGATCTGCTTCCTAATAATCAGTGTTCTCCGCAGGTCCAAATTTTGTCCGGGTGCTTTCCTCTGACCTGGCTGCTGTGACTGATCGCCGTCCTGGGGAAGGAGGTGTCCCCCTCCCCTTTGGAAAATTTTTGCTCATATAAGGTGGGCTAGATGCAAAATGGTGCCACATTTGGTGCTAAATGTAAACTGAATACATCACCAAGAATTCCTATTTTTTTAGGAACCTTTTTTTTTTTTATCTTGCTTGTCTTCAGGTCTTGATGAATTTTTCTTGAATCCTACTGGTAGATCAGAATCACAATGGGTGAAGTACAGTAATTAAGTGAACCCTGGTATACCTTTCCCTTCATCAGATCACCACATTCATCACAATCAGTCCAAATTTTACGAGGACCTGCCCTTGTAGCAGAGTGTAGCACTTGACCACTGACCCATTCTAACAAACTGCATGTACCACAATGCTGCCGCTTTAATTATCAAGAAACATTGGAAGTATACAGTAAAAGGACAGAGTCCCTTGTCAGAGGTCCAGATATCCCATGCTGTATAAAACAGATAGTAAAACATAACTAGTACAACTATAAGCATGGTGTCATCATTCCATCTCTGAAAACCTTAATGAGGACTGGTTGCGCCAGTGTGGCATATACTTTTAAATAAGTAAAGTGTACTGGTTGAAAAATTTAAAATTTTACCAGATCATGCGCAAATTTCACCATATATTCACTTTCAAAATTTCCCCCAAGATTTTTCCAGAGGGGGCAACTCGCCCCCTGGCTACGTCACTGCTGAATTAGAGTGGGGCAAAGTGGATTAATCTGTCTTGCTGTGCAAAACCGATTCTATTTCCTTTGATGACATAAGTATTGCTTCTATGTGGACTTCCTCCATGAGGCCAAGGTGATAGAGGTGGTGTCCTTTGAAACACCTCTGTGTCGGAGTGTTTGCCAGATATGAGACAAGGTACAAGTTGGGAGTTTTTGCCACAGTGGGTGAGACCCCTGTTTTACGTTTCCTGGTAGGCACAGCAAATTTTCCTTCTGTGGAAGGAGCCTTGGAATAGCTATGATCATGGAGAGTACTTTAGCGTACCAAGCCTGAGTCGTCCATAGAGGGAAAATCAGAATTCCTTCTGCTTTCTCTTCTCGGATTTGTTGGAAGAATCTGCCGATGAGGCCAGGGGCGTAGCGAAGGTGTTTTCTTTGAGGGGGTGTAGAGACTATGTTTTGCCGACAGATCTGGTAATGCGTAGCGCGGAAACGAGCTTTAGCGGGTGGGGTCCAGAGGTCCCCTTAGGGCCCATGGTGGGGTCTAGGGGAGGAGGAAGGGGCGAATCTCCGGAAACTATAAGGTTTAAGCATCTCTCTGGGTGAAAAATTAAGTCTCAGGATGGATATATTTTTGTTCATATAATGCATCATCAAATGCAAAGATCCCCATAATTCTGATGTATTAGGCTATTCCTCTAGTGAAGCCCGCTATGGTTTTAAGCGGTTGGGATCCAGAGGTCCGCCAGTGTTTCAGCTAGGACGTTTTCTCAATGCCACATTTACTGATCTGGCCTAGGGGAGGGGGTGTCCCCCTCCCCTTTGGAAATTTGTGGAATTTGAAAGGTGCCTAGATTGCAAATGGTACAATATTTGAATAGATTTCTGCCCTAATGAGGAACCTCAAAATTTACACCCAGGTAGAATTTGCTTGTCAGATTTTTATTGTGCGACATTTGTCGTCGTTTATGCGACATTGTCGCACAAATAGGTGCTCGCTAAAACACTGGGCCCGCCTTAAGGCAACTGGTGGGGGTCCAGGGGGGCGAAACCCCCGGAAGCTCTGAGGTTCTAGTATAATCTCTGGGTACTAAATTAAGTCTCATGCAGGATAGGTATGTTTTGGTTCATAATACATTATCCAATGCAAAGATTCCGGATAATTTTAATGTGTTTAGGCTATTCGTCCCGTCATGCCACTATATTTGAGGAGCTGGACCTGTGGTTCAGAATTGGAACACTATGCGTTCAACATTTGAACACTAGACGCGCCAGGCGTTCAAATACGGTAAGAGTTCAAATAGGCGTCCGGCGTTTAAGATGGGAGAAAAGGTGTTCAGAATCTTAACACAAGCGTTCATAATATGCTTTGAACGCCAGGACGGGTTATGTATCTGTTTCATTTTGGTGTTCAAAAGTTAAAAGCCTGAGACTGCAGTGAAGGGAAGACACGGGTCGGGTCCTGGGTAGGACTTTAAACTGCATCCGGTTGTGGAGCTTGTTTAAGCGTGGGGATAATGAGGTTACCCTTTACCACAACTGCCTCCGGGGCACCCTTGGGCGAGGTGCACCTGTGTTTGCCCTGTGCTTTTTGCGTGTTGTTGCCTTCGGGCGTGGTGTTGCCTTCGGGCAAGAATTTGCCTTCAGGCGTGGTGTTGCCTTTGGGCGTGTTGTTGCCTTCGGGCGTGAGGTTGCCTTCGGGCGTGGGGTCGCCTTCGGGCGTGAAGTTGCCTTCGGGCGTGAAGTTGCCGTCGGGCGTGGGGTCGCCTTCGGGCGTGAAGTTGCCTTCGGGCGTGGGGTCGCCTTCGGGCGTGGTCTTGCCTTCGGGCGTGGTCTTGCCTCCGGGCATGTTGTGTTGCCTTCGGGCGTTGTTGCTTTCGGACATTTGTTGTTGCCTTCGGGTGTGTGTTGCTGCCTTCTGGCGTGTGTTGTTTTCCTGTTTGTAAATAGTCTTGTGTGGTGGGTGGGCTGGGGGTGTCGTATATGTTGGCCAAAGAAATTTTGTTTTGCTAGCTTGGTGTAAGGTAACTTTGTTAATGATTGTAAGTAGTTCATGGTTGTGTTCTTGCCGGTCCGGATTTGGTTCTTCCTGTTTGATAGTGTCCGTTTCTATGCACTTAAAAAGCACAAGACACGCGCGGCACGCATTTTTTTTTTTTTTTTTTTTAACCGGATCCTCGGGAGTTTGTAAAATGAGTGTGAAGTCAAGGTAAGGGTTTAGAAAACGGCTAAGGATGCCTCCCCATGGTGATGATAATAGTGAGGAATAATGTGCAGGAAGTGGTTTTTCAAGAATGTCATATGACCCGAAATAGTGCGCCTATATGAAAGCCTTTAATTCCCTTCAGGGGTGGCGCCAGGATTTGCCCGACAGGGGGCCAACAACCCAAAGCCTCAACAGGGCCGATAGTGTGCCGAAAGGATGTTCCAAGGATAAATTTTGCGCGCAAAGCGCGCCGAAAATTTGGGGCTCTTTTTCGAGAAAATTTGAAAAATTGGGCTTTTACCACGGAAAATTTGAAAAAAATTGGGTTTTTAGAGAAGAAAATTGGAAAATTTGGGCGTTTATTGAAGAATTTGCCCTAATTTAGACCAAAATTATGTAAATCGGGGCGACTGGCCGTTGTCGGGGACTACATATTTTATCGTATACATAACAGCTCCCCGACGGGAGGAGGGAGAAGCCTTCCCCGAAGGGGGACCATGGCCCCCTGCCCCTACCTGGCGCCACCACTGATTCCCTTTCTTTCTCCGAGTTGCCGACGGACTCAGTCCAGGGGCGTCAATCCGTATTGAAGTGTGGGGGGGGGACACACATGACCAGGCGCGTAGTCAGAAATTTGTCCGGGGGGTAAAGTGGTAGATTTTGCGAGGGAGCGAAGCGACTGAGCCCGAGCGCGCTTGGGCGCGAGGGGGGAGGGTGTGCGAGGGGGTGGCCCCCTCCCACGGTGAGAAGCTTTTGTGTGGTTTTTAAATGTGAAAATATGTGATTTGGTGCATACATTATATGGTATTTTGTATGCATAAGGAGACATATTAATATATTATGTATTTTGTGAAATATTTTGTAGGAATAACCATACATAGAAATCAAATACACACATATTGCTGGCAAAAAAATTTATCATTCTACAAGTATGCTGAATCACATAACAGCTTCCAACTATCAAGCCCTTTTTTGAAAAGGGCGTGTCTTTCTATAGGCCTTTCCCCTGTGTCCCTCTTTGTGATGACTGACGTTGTCCTATTCTAATAAGAGTTAGGTTTCCAAGGACTGGCGTAGCCAGGATTCTTGTTTGGAGGGGGCCAACTGCGGGGCCTGATCTCCGGCCTGGGGGAGGGGGTGTCCCCCTCCCCTTTGAGAAATTTTTGAATATTTAAGTACCCTCAGATGCAATCTGGTGCAACATTTAGCATTACTTGACGCCAATTTTTGTGTTCCATTAAATTTTTTTCAGAGTTCGATGGGGGGGGGGGCATGACCCCCTGCCTCCCCTTTGTCTACGCCAATGATTCCAAAGTTAACATGACCACCATAAATGATCTGCTAGTTGAAATACACGGAGTCCAGGGAATTACTTCAAGATGTTACTTTAATCATGTCCAAAAATAGCTGAAACCACGCTCCGCAGTGTTGATCATTGTCAGAGATCATGGACCCCAACCACGCCCGTAGCTAGGGTCACATGTTTTTAAGGCCCCAGTTCGGACTGGCTGGATGTTGTTCCAACAGAGTGGCGGCGTGTAAATTCCACTTTGTTTTTACGCGCTCTGCGTTTTGTATACAACTGTGGTGATCCTTCCCTTGTCACTACAAAAAGGTGTCGTCCTGGGGAAGGGTGTAAGGGGAGGGGAACCCCCCTCCCCTTTGAGAAATTTTCGTAAATTTAAGGTTGTGTAGATGCAAAATGGTACTATCTTTGGTTTATTTTTGGAACTGATCGAATACGTTTTCAACAACCTTCCTGAAGCCCCTCCTTTGGCTACTTTTTTTGCAGTTTTTCCGCAAAATACCTGCGTTGAATCAACAGAAACTTTCTTGGACTATTATGAAAATTTTCCTTTCCTTTACTGCGCATTACAAAAGAGCATCTAAGGCTGGCAAATACCTGTATAGGACCTCCTGGAAGCTCTGGATCAATTATATAAATGGGGCGATGGCGTAATGCATATTACCTGACAACCCTAACCCTAAGACCTCCCTGATAGGTGTAGCAAAAGGTGTGAAAGACTAACAAGCGCGTTTCAGCTTTTTCTTCGTAAGTGTATTAGCAATCACCATCCATACCGATAATGGCTTCGCGTGGAGCGCTCGGTAAAAGTTTTTAAAAAATGTATAACGGCAACAATGTGCTTTAAAGTTTCAACCTTCCACATCATGCTTACAAATTAGATTGAAGGATCCCATATTGATGAGGAGCCCCTATACAGATGCTTGGAGATGTATCTCTGTTTTCGGAAAGTGTTGTGATCAGAATAGTTCCTTGTATAATCACCTTTTTAATGGTCATGAGATGGCGTGCAAACTGTGACGCATGCGCGCGAAGCGCGCCGCAATTTTTCATTAAATCAGATTTCCCTAACAAAATCTGCATCGAGACACTTTCAACAAACCTACATGCCACTCAAAAAGCCAGTCAAATAGAGCCACGACACTACTCTTTACGAATTGTGGGGGTGGGGGACATTTGATATTGTGTCCCCCACCCATCGAAATGTGGGGGGACGTGTCCCCTCGTCCCCCCCCCCCCCAGGATTGACGCCCATGACTCAGTCACTCGTCCAATTACACCGACGGCCGTTGATACGGCCGTATACGGCCGTCACATGCATAATCAATTTGCCGACGGGCCTGCAACTTGAATGGGCCAATTAGATGAGGAGCTGAAAATCGAAATAGCCGATAACAGACTGGTCATGCGCTCCCGTTCTTTCTTTCTCTTTTTGCCTTTCATTCTCGGTCTTCCTTTTTACTCCCTTTCCTTCCTTTTCCTTCTCTCTTTTCTCCTCCTTTCCTCTTTTCCTTTCCCTCTCCCCTTTTTGCCGACAGACCGAATATTTGCCGACTCCGACCAAATATTGGGGGGTGTGACACCCCCACACCCCCTTCCGCTCGCTACGGCCCTGGATGAGGCTGAATGGAGGAAAGGCATGGAAGAAATAGTTATGCCAATTAAATGAGAATGCATCTATAAAGAGAGCATCTGGGTCTGGTCTCCAAGAGACAAATGGAGTCGTTTGTGTATTTAGACGGGAGGCAAACAGGTCTATGCCGGGTTTTCCCACAGGGAAGTGATTTTATGAAACACATTTTGACTGAGCATCCATTCCGTATTTTCATTAAACTTACGTGATAATGACTCAGCCTTTAGATTGACTTTCCCTTGCAAATGGTAACATGATAGCCAAACCTTTTGTTTTGATAAAGCCCATTTCCAAATCGCACTCTCACTTTATTACATTCTATTTAGCGTGTGCTGTCTCCCATGGCTGTAACGTATGCCACGGCAGTGGTGCTATCAGTCATAATTCTGATATGCTTCCGATTCATAGCTGAGTACAATGTTTTCAGTGCAAAAATATAGCCAGGAGTTCTAATACATCGATGTGGTACCTTTTCTCTCTAGTATTCCATTTCCCATTCGCTTTTCTTGACATTTTTGGCAGACTGCACCACAGCCTAATAGAGGCATCTGTTTCAATGACCATATGTGGTTCCGATTCTAAAATATGATTGTATGCGGACGGAAGGTTCTTTTCCCACCATTCTAATTCCTCGTGTGCCCCGGTTGACAAAGTAACAATCTTTTCATAGTCTCCACGATTTTCTTTAAGACATTTAATCTTGACCAGTTCCATTTGCCTGTAGAACAAAGGTCCATACCTAATGCGTGAAAAACCGAAACCAATAGTTCTATGACTTGTGCAAGTTCTCTCACAGTGTTGTGGGGTTTCACCTTAAAATTTTGAATTTGCTTCATGACTTTTTCTATCCTTACTTTTTCGGGCTCAAAGTCATTCTTTGTTAATCTAGTGGGAAGCCCCAAAAATTTAATGTATGGCTCGGTTCAAGGACAGACTTTTCAGGGTGGACCTTGAAGCATAGATTTTGAAACAAACGCATTGCTTGATTTACAGCTTGAGAGCACTCTTCTTTTGATGTGCCTTGAATGTAAATATCATCGATATAACTCAAGCATGAATATCCCTACTCTGAGGAGTCATAGACAAAACCCGACCTTTGAGACGGCCTTCTACCATAAGTTTAGTGACTTATATACGAGGAAACCATCAGCTATCCCTCCATTTGCTATTCGCGTTGGTGGAGCTTTATCACAGGTGTGTACAAACCCCGACTCCGTAGCACAGCTCACCTCAATCGCTCCCCCCTGGAAGATAGTCAAACCAGTTATTGACCTTAGTTTGAGACAGTATCTAAAGAACTCAACCAGTGAACTGGTGTACCGTGCCAGCTTTAATGAACTGAGAAATAAGTACCGTCGTTATCATGCAATCTTTACCGATGGTTCCAAAGCCACGAACAGGGTAGCGGCTGCAGCAACATGCCGAGATGCATTCTTACAAGTTAGACTGCCGGATGATGCATCAATATTTACCGCCGAACTCCAGGCACTTAAGATGGCATTCGAGCTGATCGAGGCCTCTCACGACCGCCAGTTCATTGTCTTCACAGACTCACTATCCAGCCTTTTAGCTCTTCAAGGCCATGAGCAAAAACACCCTTGTGTAACAGCTCTTCGTGAAACTTACTCCAATTTGGTAAGACTGCAGAAATCAGTTGTGCTCGCGTGGGTTCCGAGCCACGTGGGCATACACGCAAATGAAAAGCTAGACACACTAGCTAAGGAAGCCCTACAGATGGACATTACCAACCTCCAAGTACCCCACACTGATTATCGTCCTAACATCAACGGCTCCATAAAATTAAAATGGCAAGAACTGTGGGATTCTTTCCCTGAGAACAAATTATACCAGGTCAAACCAACGGTCGGAACTGTGGGTAATGCAGCCCCCAGAAAACGGAGAGATGATTTGGTACTGACTAGAGCACGAATCGGTAATACTTACCTAACCCATGGTTATTTGCTCCACGGGGAAGAGAGACCATATTGTATCCCCGGTGATTGCGATGTCACCGTCAGTCACATTCTCGTCGACTGCTATGAATACTCCCATATTCGTCAGAAGTATTGCACTGTGCCAGACCTGAAGACATTGTTTGAGCACGTAGATCCCTTTCGCAAAGAAAGTAACCTTTACAGGAAGTTTTGACATGACTCCCGCATTTGCTTTTGTCTAGACTTAAGGATTTTTCCCAATGTTTTTCTTTTTTTTAAGTTTACCTTCCTTATCTAGCTGGCACTACATAACACATTTGTGTTGATGTGTCGTTAAATCCCATCTAACTAACCCTGTTTCCGTAACTCAGACAATACGGGTTTCAACAACTTCGTGAATATGCGAGGTGCCGAAGCCAGCCCATTTGGAAGGCATGTATATTGAAACACTTTATCTTTGTGTATGAACCTTAAGTACTTTCTACTAGAATTTTTTATTGGCACAGAGTAGTAGGCATCTTGCAGGTCTATAAATGCCATAAAGCAGTTTTGTTCCATGAGCAGTAACGCTGACTGTAATGTATCCATTTTAAAATGATATTTTACACTCTGATTGAAATTTTTCAGGTTCAAAATCATACGGAAAGAGCCATTCGGCTTTTCACGGAAGAATACTGGCGAAATGAATTCGCCTTGTGTATGTGATACTTTTCTAGCACCCCCTTTTGAAGGAGCTTGCCTATTTCTTGCTCTAAGATTTTTTTTTTTTTTCGCTGGGCTGAGCAAATGTGTATTCCCAGCGTTTGACAGACTGTGATCAATCGGAGTTTCAGACTTTAACTCTATCTCGTACCCTTTGATATAGTTCAACACAACCTTGCCTGATGTGATGTTTTCCCATTCAGGAAGAAAATATTTCAATCTTCCAGCAATAAACTTGAAGTTTCCGTTATCTTTATTAATTGGTGAAGGCACAGAAGAACTTACCTCTGGTAGGTTTAGCTTTTGTAGTGTCGTGTTTTTGCTCTGAATGGCCGTCTGGTCTGACGCTGGCCTAAAAAAAGGCATGTACTGAGTCTGGGTCTGGATATACGCACGGCCCCGAGCACGAGATCTTTCCCTGTAGCCATAGTCTCTAGCTCTCCCCAAATAGGGGTTAAGACAGCGTCTGCTCATCTTATTCGCATCCGAGATGTCCCGGACCTGTTGCGAGATGTCATCTCCAAAAAGGAATGTACTTACTGGTGTCGTTTTCGAGCAGAGATTTTTGTACCCTAGTTTCATCTCAGGCTTTATCATTTCCCGACGGAAATGATTCAGTTCTATGTTAGCTGTACCCAGCATGGCTAAGGAAGGCATCAGTCAATCTAGTCATAATTGTTTCTTTTTCTAGGCCAGCTTTGCATGACAAAATGTCAGTCAATGTGACTGTTAGAGCCGTTGTGGCTTTAATATTTGACAACTGTATCTTCTGGACCTTATAGGTCTCTAGTTCTAGTTTGCATATTCAAATGGTCCCAGACTATGAGGTGCCGTTTGTGCCAATATTTTATAATATAAATATATTTATGTTATGATATAAATTCAAAAT
The DNA here is from genome assembly GCA_029531755.1 of Holothuria leucospilota. NCBI lineage: Eukaryota > Metazoa > Echinodermata > Holothuroidea > Aspidochirotida > Holothuriidae > Holothuria > Holothuria leucospilota. Next base: position 38,104 of record JAIZAY010000503.1, read on the forward strand.
ATATTGATTATAGTTCAAATATATTTAGGTTATGATATAAAAAGTGATATAAATGTGTTATATTATGAATCCAATATAAATGGATTATATTACTACCCATTATAAATAGGTTATGAGTTATTTCAGGTAGTTTACGAGTAATCCATTATAGTTTATAAAATTGCAATATATATAGGTTATGACTGGAAATGCAGCTCTAACAAACGAATGGCATTACGTCACGAAGATAGGAGTGGTTTTGTATCAGAGGCGTGGCCGTGTTTGCACGTCAGTACGTTAGGGGTGGATCCACGGACCTGACTTGCAATTAAAGTGCCTCTATGTGTTTGCACAATGAAATACATCGATACGGTCGACACCTCTATGCCTTACTTTATTCGACGATAACAGGCAGATACTGTAGTTCATGACTATGAATCCACAATTTAAAAGCTTCTGAACCATTCGTATGAGCAAAGAGCACCAGAAACGATGAAAAATCGACAGAATTCGTTGAGTTATTTTCAAAACAACCGTCCTAATTACAGGATATTAGCCGCCCCTACCATACAGAAAAATATGAATATTCAGTATTATGATACTGCTGTTCGCTCTCTCACAGTAAACACGAAGTACGAATACTAGCTATCCAAGTACAGGGAACTAGCGAAAACTGTGTACAAGGCCAAGTGACGTGAGTGGCATACCGAGACATCAAAGTCGAGATTTTAGACGTTTCAACTAAATTTTCCTATCGACTGAAATGGTAAGTTTACTAACCGCATCGAGCGCTGAAGACCGATATGAACGGGATCGTCTAAAATACGTGACGGGTCCCGGGACGTGATGGCTTGACAAAAAAACCGTGATGGTTTACCGTGACTGCCTAACGAGTAATGTTAAGCCTGCCACTAGCCTAAGTATCAATACTGGCCTAACGTTAGGCCAACGTATATCCATGAACGGTAACATTAGGCTACAAGCGTGGCCTGCCTTCCATGTTGGTCTGCTGTGTGGCCTAACTTTTGGATGTTTTTAACTCTTCGTAAAAATGTCTTTAAGTAACAACCAAGTTACTGAAATAGACCAAATTTCACCTGCAGTTTCTATCTCCTGACTCCCAGCCTGCACGTACGTAGGCTACTTCTGTAAAATATGTAATGCAACTCAGTAAAAAAGGTGGCAGTATTCAAAAAAAAAAACGCAGAATACATACGGAGTCCTTGACAAACCATAAGATACACTGTATTAAAGTTTACCACATAGAAACGGCAAACAACATTTTCAAGATGGACAAATTACAGTCAAATCACGAATTACTCAACAAAATAAACACACTACATGAATGCTAAGTTAGGAATGTGCTGCGTGTTGCGAATATTACATTTCGAACAATACGGCTTTTTAGACTTCTTTATCATCCTTTCCGTTTTTCCTTGGCATTCGGGATGAAACCAGATGCTGCATCCTTCACATTGGTATTGGAAACCGGATGCCTGCATTCTACAAGTACAATGTATTGTAACGCGTTCTGATTTTTGGATCGGAGACTCTTCTGTTCTTCTCTTTTTGGTGTGGGGAAACATTTGGATCCTTTTATTTTTAAAGCATTTGAGTTGGTGAGCCCGCATTTCAGATTCATTAAGAAGGTAACTTCACTGGGATCTTCTCCAAACGCTAGCGCCGTAGCGTTGGCTATGCTGTGAACCCCACAATCGTTGCTGTTTTCCTGCTTATCAGTCTGCATAAACATAAAATCTATATAGTCGTCTAAAACAGGTTCAGTGCCTTTACGAAGTAAGCTACAGACGACTTCGGTGCCATCATGGGACAGGGTGTTATAATACGAGTCGTATATGTGCACTTCTTTCCCGGGGTTGGAACAATTCAATGTTGATACGCACAGCCAATGATCGCCTCCTGTTCTGGGTGACCTATTTATAATTTGTATGAATTCTTCAGAATGTTTTCTCTCAAAGGAGAGATTTTCTGACAATAATGTACTTTCGAGACCTAGTAAATCTGGGAAAGACTCCTGTATTAGAGACATTGCGGCATCTATGATTTTATCATTGTACCATTCGTTTTTTGACTCTAGTATGGCACGTTCATTATTGCCAAGAGAAACTCCACCAACATGTTCCCAAAGCTTCCGAAATGGTTCGTCACGGCTTGTATCTCTTTTGTCCGTGACGTCTTCTTGAGGTGGTTTTCTTTTAGGTGAAGAAGGCTGGGTTTCATATTCCGTGACGGCATCAGGAGCTGGTTCTATGTAGTCGAAATCTCCAAACCTAGGACGCTTTCGGCCGGATTTCAAGTTGCCAGTCTTTCCTTGCTTCGCCTTCTTTTCACGGAGGGTTGTAAGATTTACTCTTTTCTCCAGAGACACATCCATCCCCAAGCTCTTCTTGCATGCAAGACTGTGATGGCAATTCTTGCAGCCACATGAACATGTTTCTTTTGGGAATAATTTTACAACGTATGGGGTCTTATCTTCCCCTATAATTGTAAAAGTGCCCAATTTTGTTGAAAAGGAGATTTTATCGGATTTTATTAGGTATTCAGCCCGGGACATGACAGTGTTTATATTTGTATTACTTTTCACATTCAGACTTTTCGCCTTTTGGTCTGAATGGTACATCAGTTCGCACTTCTATGTCTGTTTCTGTGTCTGTCAATATGTTCCAAGCTTCGTCAACGGAAAGGGCCATTTTCGGTATTGAAGTGGTCGCCGTGATGTTATGGCAGCCGTCACGGTAGGGCAGTCGTCACAGAATTACTTCCGATGTTACATAATACCAGGTAGCATATACAAAGTGTAAGCATGCGACTTTGTTGATATTTGTCGTTAAGGGCTAAGTTAGCATGAAAGTTGTATTCACCCTCATTACGCGTGCTGTAAAGAATCATTGCGCGTGATGTGCATTAGCTATTACTCAGTGCATTTAAATAGTGCAGTCACGGCCGCCGCGCCGAAGTCCGTCAGTGCAGTACATACAGTGTGCATATGTCGCGTGTGTCCTTGTATCTTGTAGTTCGTCGCAAGTTCATGAGAAATTGCATTTTTCTTGAGGAGTTTCTGTCTGGGAGTGAGGAAGTAAGGTAGGTTAGTTGAGTATTCACAGATGATGTAATCGTCTCAGGCTTATAGCAAAGCCTGCATAGACGCACTCTACTGACTACTAAATATCCTGGGGCTTGGCTTAAGCCTAACGTACAGTATATCTAAATCAACGTTAGGTTCCGCGATGGAGTAACGTAAATTCCGTGACGTGACGACTGTTGTAGAGGACCTACTAACGCTTGTCTCCGTGACGTGACTTATTTTTCAACCGTCACGGCCGTGATGTCGTCACGTATTTTAGTATACCCCATATGAACCGAACCAAGATCACTGTGAACATGCAACACTGCAATGTATTACCCTATGTGGTTCAAATAGGCTGTCACAGTAGCCTATAGGCTTTCACAGGCCCCTAGGCCTACCGACGGCCTTAATTAGATTCTAACTTCAGTGTAAAACATGGAAGGTTCTTTCACGAACACAAAAAGAAGCATCATTGATATGAAATGTTGTTTACGCCGAGGAGCATTGCGGAAGACCTTCGATGTGTATTAGTCCCAAGGCTGACAAAATGGTCTGGAGAGAACAGGGGTATAGCTTGGATGAAATTTTTAGCGGGCCTAGGTACCAAACGGTGGGTCACGGCATAGATCCCCATCCTTAATTCGTACAAATTTTATTAGGAAACAAACAATTTTGGGGGGCTAGCAAACATCTGGGGGCCTAGGCCCCCTTAGCTATGTGCCTGAGTGGACGGAGGACAGTCAGTGTAGAGTAGGGGGCCTACCGAATGACCCCATAAAATACGTAGGAGAGCATAGTGAACGATTTCGATTGGCATATATATGCCAGCCAACTAGTCTCGTATTTCATTTTGCATTAAAAATGGCTGCTTGTTGCTAGGCTACTTATGTGGGGGAAAATTGTAATTAGTTCAATTGGGTGTAGTCTGCATCAGTCAACTGGCTTTTCTGCTTATAATAAACCAAAGACTACACTAGATAGATATGATATAAAGCATTGATATTGTAAATATCAGTTTGAAAATCAAGGAAAGGACATTTCTGAAAAGGGGCATTCTTGTCATGGCTTTTAAAAGTCAAGACCCACATGCTTACTGTGAGAGCCTAGCTTACAGTTTTGTACGATCTCATAAATTTGCTAGTTTCTTTCATGACTGAATGTAAAGCACTTGGTCAAAGCTGGTTTATCTGGCATGGCAATCCATGACCAGTACAAGTGCAAACAGTACATGCTTGATGTATTCTGATGAATATCACACTATTGTCTGCTATGTCAAAACTGCATGATCAATGAACTGTTACCTAAAAATAGTAAGTTGTATTTTATGAGGTTCTACATGCATGTTTTTAAGGAACAAGAACGAGGGGGTATTCCGTTGCGAGGGAGAAGACGGCGTAGGGTACAAGGTCAAGGCAGGGGCCGTGGAAGAGGTGGACGAAGATGACGGGGACTGAGGGCTATCGATGTGCAGCATCAACAAGATCAAAGAAGAAGAGAGAGACAAGAATGCGTTAGAGTATGTACCATTCTATTGCCATTGTTTTGCTGAAACAACATAGGGATTAAAGAAATGACTGAATTTTCAAATTTCACTGTCACACTCTTTAAACTTAAGTACACTCATATTTTCATATTAAGTAAAGACACTCCCTTTCAGGTAAAGATATGTTGCATTTTTTCCTATGTTTAACTCGAATCATTTTATAGAGGGGTCTTCTAGATGCCAAGGCAATCACTCTGCTGTGCTTCCTGTCAAGGCAATTGCATATGCCGTGGTATCGCACAAAATGCCACATTATTAGAATTGCAAATGGTAAAGAATCAGAGGGGCATTTTTTTAATTAACACGTACCCTTTCTTTA